>CAUYRH010077688.1:0-22942 GCA_963574655.1 Perodicticus potto
AAGAGTTTTCCCTGCACTTTTTCTTCTAATATTTTGATAGTTTCTTTCTTTTTTGTTTTTGAGACAGAGCCTCAAGCTGTCACCCTGGATAGAGTGCTGTGGCATCACAGCTCACCGCAACCTGCAATTCCTGGGCTCAAGCGAGTCTCCTGCCTCTGCCTCCCAAGTAGCTGGGACTACAGGCACCTGCCACAATGCCCGGCCATATTTTGGTTGCAGCTGTCATTGTTGTTTGGTGGCCCGGGCTGGATTCGAACCCGCCAGCTCAGGTGTACGTGGCTGGTGCCTTAGCCCGTTGAGCCACAGGCACCGAGCCATATTTTGATAGTTTCATGTCGTAAGTTTAAATCTTTAATCCAGTGAGAGTCTACCTTAGTTAATGGTGAGAGGGGTGGGTCCAGTTTCAGTCTTCTACAGGTCGCCAGCCAGTTCACCCAGCACCATTTGTTAAATAGGGAGTCTTTTCCCCACTGAATGTTTTTACTTGGCTTGTCAAAGATCAAGTAACAGTAAGTAGCTGGGGCGGTGCCTGTGGCTCAGCGAGTAGGGCGCTGGCCCCATATACCGAGGGTGGTGGGTTGAAACCCGGCCCCTGCTGAACTGCATCAAAAATTAGCCAGGTGCTGTGGAGGGCACCTGTAGTCCCAGCTACTTGGGAGGCTGAGGCAAGAGAATTGCCTAAGCCCAAGAGCTGGAGGTTGCTGTGAGCTGTGACTCCATAGCACTTTACGGAGGGCGATAGAGTGAAACTCTGTCTCTACAAAACAAACAAACAAACAAACAAACAAAAAACAGTAAGTAGCTGGATTCATCTCTTGGTTCTCTATTCTGTTCCAAACATCTACCTCTGTGTTTTTGTGCCAGTACCATGCTGTTTTGATCACTATCATTTATAGTAGAGTCTCAGGTCTGGTAGCGTGATTCCTCCTGCTTTGTTTTTATTTCTGAGTAATGTCTTGGCTATTCAAGGTTTTTTCTGATTCCATACAAAACACAGTATTATTTTTTCGATATCTTTAAAATATGGCCATGGAGCTTTGATAGGGATTGCATTAAAATTATATATTACTTTGGGTAGTATAGACATTTTAACAATGTTGATTCTTCCCAGCCATAAGCATGGTATGTTTTTCTATTTGTTAACATTTTCAGCTATTTCTTTTCTTAAAGTTTCATAGTTCTCTTTATAGAGATCTTTCACATCCTTTGTTAGGTAGACTCCCAAATATTTCATCTTCTTTGGCACGACTGTGAAAGGAATAGAGTCCTTGACTGTTTTTTCAGCTCAGCTATTGTTGGTGTAAATAAAGGCTACAGATTTATGGGTATTGATTTTGTAGCCTGAGACATTGCTGTATTCCTTGATCACTTCTAACAGTTTTGTAGTAGAATCCCTGGTGTTTTCCAGATATACAATCATATCATCTGCGAAGAGTGAAAGTTTGATCTCTTCTGACCCTATGTGGATACCCTTGATTGCATTTTCTTCCCTGATTGCAATCACTAAAACTTCCATTATGATGTTGAAGAGCAGAGGAGACAATGGGCAACCTTGCCTGGTTCCTGATCTAAGTGGAAATGGTTTCAATTTAATTCCATTCAATACAATATTAACTGTGAGTTTACTGTAGACAGCCTCTATCAGTTTGAGAAATGTCCCTTACATACCAATTTTTTTAAGTGTTCTAATCATGAAGGGATGCTGGATATTGTCAAAAGCTTTTTCTGCATCAATTGAGAGAAACATATGGTCTTTATTTTTTAATTTGTTTATGTGCTGAATTACATTTATAGATTTACATATATTGAACCTGCACTGAGACCCTGGAATAAAGCCCACTTGGTCATGGTGTATAATTTGTTTGATGTGTTGTTGGATTCTGTTTGTTAGTATCTTGTTAAATATTTTTGCATCAGTATTCATTAGTGATATCAGTCTATAGTTTTCTTTTCTTGTTGGGTCTCTCCCTGGTTTAGGGATCAAGGTGATGTTTGCTTCATAGAATGTGTTTGGTAGTATTCCTTCTTTTTCTATATTTTAGAAGAGGTTTATTTAGAAGAGGTTTAGTAATATAGGTACTAGTTCTTTAAAGGTTTGGTAGAATTCTGACGTGAAGCCATCTGGTCCTGGGCTTTTCTTTTTAGGAAGTTTTTTTATAGTTGATGCTATTTCAGAACTTGATATAGGCCTGTTCAATGTTTCCACTACATTTTGACTGAGTCTTGATAGATGTCATGCTTCCAAGTATTGGTCCATTTCCTTTAGATTTTCATATTTCTGAGAGTAAGTTTTTGAGAGTTATCCCAGATCAAGCAGAGCGTGGGATGGGGCACCCAGTGGCCTTTGCAAAGGCAGTCTATGCCTCCAGCAGTCTCTGGCTGGGAGGAGGACTCTGGAGGGAGGGCGGCGGGCCTGGGGCACGGATTGGAGCCAGGTGGGGTCCCGCGGGCCGTAGGCAGAGGCTGGGCGGGGTACAGATGGGCCCACGTGGGAGTCTCGGAGGACTTCCTGGCCGCTGTTGCTAGCAGGCCAAGGCCCGGGAGGCTGTGCAGGAGTACCGGTGGAGTTCCTGGCCTCTGCTTTAGGTAGGCCAAGGCCCAGCGGGGTGTCAATTGGGGCTGCGTGGGATTCCTGGTGGAGTGGAGTTCTTGGCCGCTTAAGAAATGTCCCTTCTATACCCATTTTCATAAGTGTTCTGATCATGAAAGGATGCTGGATATTATCAAAAGCTTTTTCTGCTTCAATTGAGAGAATCATATGATCTTTGTTTTTTAATTTGTTTATGTGATGAATTATATTTATAGATTTACTTGTATTGAACCAGCCTTGAGACCCTGGGATAAAACCCACTTGGTCATGGTATGTAATTTGTTTGATGTGTTGCTAGATTATGTTTGCTAGGATCTTGTTGAATATTTTTGCATCAATATTCATTAGTGATATTGGTTTATGATTTTCTTTTTCTGTTGGGTCTTTTCTTGATTTGGGGATCAAGGCGATGTTTGCTTCATGGAATGTTTTGGGTAGTATTCCTTCTTTTTTACATTTTGGAAAAGGTTGAGTAATATAGGAACTAGTTCTTCTTTAAAGGTTTGGTAGAATTCTGATGTGAGGCCATCTGGTCCAGGGCTTTTCTTTTTAGGGAGTTTTTGTATAGTTGATGCTATTTCAGAACTTGATATCAGCCTGTTCAACTTTTCCACTTCATTCTGGCTAAGTCTTGGAAGGTGATGTGCTTCCAAGTATTGGTCAATTTCCTTCAGTTTATCATATTTCTGAGAATAAAGTTTCTTGTAATATTCGTTGAGAATTTTTTGAATTTCTGAGGGGTCTGTTGTTATTTCATCTTTACCATTTCTGATTGATGAGATTAAAGATTTTACTCTTTAATCCTGGTTAGGTTAGCTAAGGGTTTATCTATTTTATTGACCTTTTCAAAGAACTAACTTTTTGATTTATTGATCTTTTATAATCCTTTTGTTTTCAATTTCATTTAATTCTGCTCTAATTTTGGTTATTTCTTTTTCTTTTTTTTATTAAATCATAATTGTGTACATTAGTGCAATCATGGGGTACAATGTGCTGACTTCATATACAATCTGAAATATTTACATCGAACTGTTTAACATAGCCTTCTTGGCATTTTCATAATCACTATATGTAGACATTGGTATTCTACATTTAGTAAGTTTCACCTGTACCCTTCTAAGATGCACCATAGTTGTGATCCCACCAATTACCCTCCCTCTACCCAGCCTCTGTCTCCCCTCCCCTCCCTTGCCCCTTTCCCCATATTCTTGTGCTATAATTGGGTTTTAGCCTTCGTATGAAAGCTATACATTAGCTTCATATTAAGGCTGAGTACATTGGATAGTTTTTTCTTCCATTCTTGAGATACTTTGCTAACTCCAGTAAGATTAGCCCACATAACAAAATCCCAAAACCAAAGCTGCTGGTGTGGATGTGGAGAAAAGGGAATACTTCTACATTGCTGGTTGGAATGCAAACTAATACATTTCTCTTGGAAGGATGTTTGGAGAATACTTAGACACCTAAAATTAGACCTGCCATTCGATCCTACAATTCCTTTCCTAGGTATATGTCCAGAAGACCAAAAATCACATCATAATTAAGATATCTGTACCAGAATGTTTATTGCAGCCCAATACATAATTTTGGTTATTTCTTTTCTTCTGCTGGGTTTGGGATTAGAATGTTCTTCCTTTTCCAGTTGCTTGAGATGTTCCATTAAGTTGTTAACTGCTTGTCTTTCCATTCTCTTGAGGAAGGTTTGCAGTGCTATAAAGTTCCCTCTTAGGACTGCTTTTGCAGTATACAAGAGGTACTGATAATTTGTGTCTTCATTATCATTTTGTTCTGAAAATTTGGTAAATTCCTCCCTAATCTTGTCTATGACTCAGCTATCATTCGGCATAAGGTTATTTAGTTTCCATGTTTTTGTATGAGTATGAAGATCCCTGTTGTTATTGAGTTCAACTTTTATTCCATGATAATCTGAGAAGATGCAAGGAATATCAGTTTTGTTAGCATGAAATGTTCTGTAGATGTCTTAAGCAATTCTCTTGCCTCAGCCTCCCAAGTAGGTGGGACTATAGGCTCCCACCACAACGCCTGGCTATTTTTTGGTTGTAGTTGTCATTATTGTTTAGCAGACCCGGGCTGGATTTGAACCCACCTGCTCCAGTATATGTGGCTGGCCCCCTCTGTAGTTGAGCTACAAGTGCCAAGCCACACAATGTGCTTTTTAAAATATGTATATATGATGTGGCATAGTTAAATGAATTTTATTAACATGTCCATCAACTCACTTATCATTTTGTATGGTGAAATATCTGAAATTTACTCTTATAGAGAATTGTTTTTGAAACATGTAATAAGATATTGTTAGCCATAATTGCTATGTTGTGTGGTAGAACTCAAAATCTTTTTTGCCTATCAATCTGAAATGATTGCTTTGATTAATAACTTCATGCTTCCTCCCTCCTCACCATCCTATTCCCTGTTAATCATCATTGTACACTCTGCTTCTATGAATTCGACTTTTTAAATTGTGATATCACGTGGTATTTGTTTTTCTTTGCCTGGCTTATTTCACTGAGCACAATGTCTTTCAGATTCATTCTTTGTTGTTGCAAATGGCGGGATGTCCCTCATTTGAAAAGTTGAGTAGTGTTCTATTGTGTGTATATATACATCACATCTTTATCCATTCACCAGTTAATGGATACTCAGGTTGTTTCCAGAGCTTGGCTATTGTGAACAGTGCTGCAAAGAACCATGGAACTGCAGATATTCCTGAGACATGATGGTTTCAATCCCATTGAACATGTATACAGAAGTGAGATTACTGGGTCATATGTTAGTTCTATTTTTAGGTTTCAAAGGAAACTTCATTCTGTTTTTCTTAATGGATATACTAAGTTACATTGTCATCAACAATGTAACTTTTTCCCTTGATTCTCTACAACTATTGTTATCTTTTATCTTTTTGATAAAAGCCATTCTAAAAAGTGTAACATTTTAGTTCATTGAGATTTTAATTCTCATTTTACCAGCAATTGGTGTATTGTACCCAATGTGAGTGGAATTATAGAGAAAACGCCAGCACACTGAGTTCAATTAGGTATGGGGTCCTTTTTGGCTAGCTGACCAAGACAGATCCATGTCCCAAATTCTAGGCATCTGCATGATAAAATAATGGGGTATTTATACCTTTTCAATCGAGGGGGGAGCGTGGTAGATGCAAGGTTAGATTTACAGGGTTGGGTGTTGGTTAATTACCAGGGGAACCGAGGATAAGAATGTGGTTTTATTCAGGGGCAGAGGGAAACCAGAGGAGCGAAAAACAAGTACTCTTAACTTTTTAAGAGAGGGTTTTAAGAGTGAATTTTAAGAGAGGATTAGTTGTGTGACCTTAGGCAAATTATCTACCTCTCTGTCCCTCAGTTCCCTTGTCTAGAAATTGGTGATAATAATTCGTACCTAGCAAGATGCAATAACTGTTAAATGAATCATATGGGTGTAATATTTGTAAAGTATTTAGAACAGTGCCTGGTGCGTGCTGTCTGTTAAAGACACTAAGTAACAAAATTTTGTTGATCACTAGCAATACATAATTGCTAATTTGTTGATCATTTTGTTAGGTTTCTGGGTTGCAAATGGATCACAAATCAGTCACACCTTTCTAGACAGACAGGGTTCCAAACACAACCTAGATTGTCCATTATTTCATTTAGGGAGGTCACCTTGGAAAATTTCTGCTTTGGAGAAATGTGAAGTTGAGATAAACAGAATGGAGCCATCATTCTCCTTATTAGTGGACGCAGGAAGGAAAATACTGTGCTTTGTTACCAGCTACCAAACGGAACATCTTTCCATGAAATCATATGCTGTTGGGTGGCATTCATAAATCTCAGTGATTTAATTTGGGAATGTTTTCTAGGACATAAAAATCTAAGAATAATTGACACTGAATAGCCGTGGAAATGTCCTTGAAACTGGGGTACCGTTGAGCCATGAAATATTCACTTAAAAAAGTGAATTCTCTGTGCCAAACAGAGAACATGAACATTTGGCTTAATACATCATGTTGAATGGACATTGCTACCCAGTTTCCTTATTTTGTTCACTACTTTTTTTAAAAAAAAGAAAAAGATACCATTGAATGGAGAACTTTATCATTAACACAATTCTGAAATGTTAAGTGGTCTCTATATTCTAATAATGTTTAAATCTTGGAGGTTAAATTTAGTAAACTGTGGGCATTTAAGCATTCTGGTGCCAAACTACAGGATTTCACAGCTGCTGGAATTAGCTCTTCTCTGACAGGATCTCACTTTCCTTTCTTTTTTCCTGAAAAGATATTTCAAAATATATTTGAATTGATGTGGGTTGTTTTTCACCTGATAGAAATAGCATTGTTGGATTGCTCTGAGGATGCATTTCCAGACTTCCCCCGTTGGTTCTCACTCTCTTTCCAAGTGTTCACCTGCTGCTTCACTTTATCACGTGAGACCCTTGTAGGTATTTACTATTGCCTGTTGGCTGAGCGGTTCTTCAAATTTTCATCCATCTCCATTTCATCTCTGTAGAATTTTTATCCCATTCACTGTTGCTTTCCTTTTATCCTTCACTAGTTTATCCTTGTTTTCTAAAAACAAATTTTTGGATCTTCAGATAGATTTACTTACCATGTTGAAGCAAATTAACTTTCACAATATGCCTCATACAAAAATACTTCCTATTCTTCTTACTTTGTCACACTATTCTATATTTGATTATTAAATTCTTAATAGCAGCCAATTACCATCATACCTATGGGTTTTGTCATCCATTGATAAAATAGATGATTCTTGATCTTCTTGAAAAAGTTATGCTGTAAAATCAAAAGAGTCTCCTTCTTTAGGGATTTGTGGTGCAGTGCTTATAAATAATTTTATCCTTGGTGTCCAAGTACACCTGAGGTTTTATGTATATTTTAATCTACTGGAGAAGAGTTGAAAATATTTGAGCATTTACTGTGGTTGAAACGATAACTCTCAGACAGAAAAGAACTTGATAGTAACACTGCCCCTGACAGTGATGATTTGACTCAAATTAGCGAATTTGAAAGACTGCAGACTTAGATTGCCCAGTGTTAGAAAGTTCTTTCTTGGTTCTCTGTGTTAGAGAAACATTGGAGATTGTCTAGCTTCATGGGTGTTCTTAATAGTCACTTGAGAGTACAAGGTAATTAAATTTACTTTGAAAATGTGTCTTTTCATGGAAGTGATTTATTGCTAACTCTGTCACTAATTAGCTTTCTGACCCTAGAGAAAGTACTTAACCTCCCCTGTCCTCAAATTCCTTGTCTGTGAGATAAAAGGATTGGATCAGATGATCTCAATAGACTTTTTCTACTTCTGAATATCTATGACTTGATGAAAACAAAAAGTGAAGTCTGTGCTGGGGTTTGGATCTCTGTAGTCTGAGTTCCTGACATATTTCCTTCTCACAGTTCCTGGGCACAGTGATGTGAAATGCTTAGGGCTCCTCCACCTCCCTTGAAGCTAAAAGGCCTTCTTTAGCACTTGGGCACTGATTCCTCTCGAGTAACTATTGAGACATGCCAATTCTTTCTAGAACTAGCCGAAGTATCTCAGAATCCCCCAGCAGAATCCAGAAAGTCTAGAGACATCTGTGGCTACTTGATCTGCTCACAGAAATACTTGATTTTTTAAAAAGAGGTTCATAGAGTTTTTTATTTCTAGGCTACATCACTCTTTTAATTTTTAAATTCTCACAAACCTAAGTGAGCTTGTTATTCCTGGTATTTATTGACTATTGAGTTTCTATAACAACGTATGCACACAAAAAGACAATGGAAATGCAAAGCACACACATCAAATCGAACTGTGGAGCCACACATCTTTACAGTGGCAGATTATCAGTGGCTGTTGCGTGGTCTACGGGGTCAGACTACATGATTCAGATCTCGGCTTCATAACTTACCCAGAGCAAGCAATTTAGCTTCCTTGAGTCTTAGGTTTGCATCTGCACACAGGGCTAATATGAGTTTTTGATTCAAATGTTACCTGTTATCAAATGCAATCATATTTTTAGAGTGTTTATTTGTTCGGTATATACATTATTATATAGATCAATAAATACTAGCTATATGTACATATTCCCAGTTTGCTTTGGTTTTCTTCTGCCTCTTAAATTGTGTAAACAATGTCATTTAAAAATAAGGCTTAAAAGAGAAGAGCGCCAGGATGAGCGAGGTTTTACTGAGCCAGGTTGGTGCCGTGCACAGGGATGGGCTGAGGACATGGGCAGTGGTTGTATTCTGTTTCTCATTAGCTCGATAACTTTGGGCAAACTAAACTCTGAGCTTGTGTCTTCACTTGCAAAGTAGGAAAAATAATTTTCAGTGAAGATTAAATGAATACAAGTGAAAACACCTGTTGCAAATAAGCCTGTAATTGCTTGGTTTTTTTCCCTTGAAGAGGATTATGGAGATAGATGACTAAAACTTCATCTAGCATTTTCTCATAGTTGGAGTCAGGGCCACACTGAAACGATGGTAGGCAGGCAGTCTCTGTTATATTTTGAAGAAAAGATTCCCTGGGAATTAAATTTCATAGTTCGCTTCCATTACATGAAACCAAATGAAATTTAAGCTTATTTCCTCCTGTTCTTGTCTAAGTAAGGATAAAAACCAACTGGTGACTCTCCTCTGGGAAATATTCATCCACATTCTTAGGCCACCCATTAGCCTTCTATTCTATAACCTTAGATAATGCCATTTTCAACAGACATAAAAAGGTTTTTGTGTTTGTTTTTCTTCTACCACCCAGCTCTACCCCCACCTTATTTTTTTTTTCAAGTAGTCGAAAAGTTTAGATGCCCAAACTGGAAAGCACTAGCACATGATTTGTAAGCATTCATTATAAAATAATTAGTAAATAATTTAATTAATAGCACTCTTGTTGAAAGACTAGTAAAATATTTACTCATATGTTGAATTCTTGATGTTGATGGCACAGTAAGATTAAAAGGTGTGGTAACATTTACTTACATACAGGGAAGAATGTAAGTAAGATACTTATTTTTTGCTACTTTAAATACAATATCTCATTAGATTTTCACTCACAGACTCCTGCAATGTAAATTGAATTGTCGCTACTTTCCAAATGAGCACACTGAAGCACAGTAGGCGTAAGCAGCTTGCTCAACATCTCACAAGTTAGTTGAAACAGAACCAAAACTTGAACACAGATCTTCCTATCAAACCTAAATGATCTTTCTCTATAGAATTTTGCTAGCCCAGGCCTTATGATTTTCTCAAGATGTACATGTTACAGTGAAAAATAACTTGTGCGGGAGGTGGTCAATAGCTTATATCTGGCCACGAGTCCTTTGAGTAAACTCAGAGCCTGGGCTACTTTTTATTCTTCGACAGTTTTATTGAGGTGTAACAGATATAGAAAGAACTATATATATTTAATATGTTTAATTTGAAGCAGTTTTTAAGATATATGCAAATACCTATAATATCATCACTAAAATCAAGGTAATAAACGTATTTATCACCTCCCAAAGTTTTCTTATTTCCTTTTTTTTTTTTTTTTTTGCAGTTTTTGGCCGGGGCTGGGTTTGAGCCCGCCACCTCCAGCATATGGGGCCGGCGCCCTACTCCTTTGAGCCACAGGCGCTGCCCTTCTTATTTCCCTTTATTCTGTTGCTGTGGTGAGAACACTGAACGTGAAATGCCCACTCTTACCAAATTTTGAAGTGCACAATGCCATATTGTACCAGGGCATTTTTGAGTCCTACAGAATTAGTTCATAGATCCAGGGCAACGTGAGAAAACCCCACCAGAATCTTCAGAGACATTGGTCCAAAGACTTTCCTAGTTTATGGCATCTGAGTACACAGAAGCCTGATGGTTTTACCCTTGGGGGTTGAAAACTGCTCATTAACAATGGATGGTACATAAAAAAGTTTCTTTTGTGAATTAGGCAGTCACTTAAATAAGATTAGTATTAAAATGATTAGACTAAGCTTACGCATATGGTTATAAAAAGGGGCAGAATATTAAACCTCAGTGATGATGTTAGGGAGAAAGAAATTGGAAATAATTTCAGTGGAAAGAAGGTAATGAGCCTGTTAAGCTTATTGGACACTTCCTGGAGCGTAAGGATCATGGCAAGCAAGTCACAAGGCTTCTGTTCAAGCTGAGTGAAAATCTTCTTTGGAAGATTAAGTGAAAATAATGGTAATGGACTACTTTATCCCCCTTCACTGTAATAGTCTTTAAAAAGCAACTTGTGAGAGGAAATACTAACATTTTCGTTTGGCAGTTAAGTTTATGACACAACATCTAGTGTAAAGTACTCTAAAACAGGAAAGATATGTTGCTGGTGAGAGAAAGTGCTGGCATCTCAAAGTGGCATAAGAACCAGACTGAGAGTCTGGGTTCTAACCTCACCTTAACTGTTGGTGAGCAGAAAATTGACGTTACTATCCCACGGTGCCTCTGAGGACATGGAATTCATGTTAATAGCACAATTCAAAGACTATAAATCCGTTGACCGAGAGAGTGTTTAAAGTGGTCTTTTACCCTTAAAATTCTGTAACTTCTTTCATTAAACATCGGAATCAACAAAGCTGGAAGTTTATGAAATGAATTTATGTATATTTCAATAAATACGTATTTATCAAATGAGCTTTAATAAAATGATTTCTTAAACATGGTAAAAGAAACAGATAATTTTTGTGTGTTACCATAGAATATAATATGCGAATTTTATTTTTATGTCTATTGGCAATGTAAAAATATTGTTTACTTAACAAAACAGGATGACATCATCACTCATTATTGAGGCAACAATGAAATCTTTTTTTTTTTTTTTTTTTTTTTGTAGAGACAGAGTCTCACTTTGTCACCCTGGGTAGAGTACTGTGGAGTCACAGCTCATAGCAACCCCTAGCTCCTGGGCTTAGGTGATTCTCTTGCCTCAGCCTCAAGAGTAGCTGGGACTACAGGTGCCCACCATAACGCCCGGCTATTTTTTGATGCAGTTTGGCTGGGGCCGGGTTTGAACCCGCCACCCTCGGTATATGGGGCCGGCGCCCTACTCACTGAGTCACAGGCACCACTCAACAATGAAATTTTTTATAGTATTTACAAATGGCACTTTTTTCTTGGCCTTTGACTCTTTTTTTTATCTTTTTGTTCAGTTTTTGGCCAGGGCTGGGTTTGAATCCACCACCTCTGGTATATGGGGCCGGCACCCTACTCCTTTGAGCCACAGGTGCCAAAATGCATCAATGTACAAAGTTATGATTTAATAAAAAATAGTTTTTAAAAATGGCACTTTTAGTATTTAGCAGAAAAATTGTATGTGGGAGCTTGGCAAAAGTTTTCATACATGAGATATTTTATATTCAAATTTATAAAACACATAAATCAGAGTCATGACTTTAAGCAAGTCAAACAGGAGCACAGTTGTATTCTTTAAAATATTAAGACTCTCTTCAGGGCATCAAAATTCAGATCGTATGTATCTAGGAGTTTAATAGCATGAGGGCTGTCCAGAAAATACCCAGTCTCCATTTTTTCATATTACATGAAAATACGTATGTCTCCATTTTTTCATACTATATGGCTAGATACTTTCTGGACAGGAAAGTCTGTATGTGTCTTTTTTATAAAGAAAAACATTACACTAACACATTAGAACTGTTAGGGCTGAGGCTCGCCTCGCTGACTCTTTACTGTCTGTCTCTTGATCCATAGCGTAGGGTGCGCATCAGAATCCTCTGAATCAGAATCTCTGGGGATGGAGCCCAGTCCTTTGTGAAGTGCGGATCGTTGCTATTATTTGCAAAAGTTTTCCAAGTGAGCCCGATACAAACCTTATATTCAAAAATCACTATCTTATATTTACTAACACTTATGAGGATACTGCATTTGTTAAGTTATATTTTATAGCACCTAGTAAAACAGCCTTTTGTGCTCTTTAAGTAGCATTAATACATATTTTTGTAGTAATAAACTATTTTATTCAACACATATCATAAAGAGTGGACACCCATTGAATGCCCACTATCAAAATGCACTGAATTAGTTGTTTGCACATGAAAAAGAGTTAAACAGTGTGTGGTTTTGAGAGAGTTTATTCCTTGATGCATTGCATATTTTTTTTTGTGGAAGTGAAGAGGAAGAGACACCAGCTGTTTACTGGAGTCACAGCTGAATTTCATTATAAAATTTGAACTAATAAGTTCTTCTATGAAGGGAAAAAGATTAATGTTCTAGTGAAATATATACTACATTGAAGTTAACTCTCTATATTAATGCTTATAACATAATGGACCCATTTTGGAAGCTATAGACTGAAGGCCTCTTCATTGACTTTAAAATGCATTTTGTTACCAATAAAGAGAGATCTTTTCATCATTGAAATCTCCTTTCATTGCTGTGTGGGATTTAAAAAATTAAATAGAGGTAAGACCATGTAAATAACTGTTAACTAAGTGTGTAAACGCTACCTGTGGCCTCACAGCATTTGGATGGCCTGAGGAAATCCTGAGAATAAGGAAGACACACTGGTTTATGATGTGTTTCAGAAGTCGGATGTGTACTCCACCCGCCCACTGTGTATCCCAGTCGGGTGGAGACGTGCCTTCACTGTACACCTCTTCAGGGCAGAGGAGAATTGTCAGCAGTCTATGAGTGCCTGCTTTAGACAGCGCTCCGGGCTATGTCTTTTCAAATGTAAGGCAATCTAAAACACTGCCCTTCACCTTACAGACCCCAAGTCTAGGGGGGAGAAGAGAAGAGAACCTCCGAAACTAGTGAATGAACACGCACATCAGCCCACCTTGTAAAGGCAGTAAAAGGGCAGGAAGACCAGAGAGAGCAGGGATAGTTTGGGCGCCGTTTTGTGCCATATGGAAAGAATAGTTCGGGGAAAGTAGGTAGACTTTAGGTTAAGGGGAGATGGCAGTGTAGGAAGGACGACTGCAAAGCAGCCTCTTGGTTTGTGTGCTTAAGCACCAGCATGAAATTAGATGGTAAGAACCAGCATTTATCAAGAGCACTGTTCATTTTGTGGACAATCAATCCTCATAAACAACCTATGAAATAGGCAGTGTTACTACCCTCATTTTACAGATGAAGGAACCGAAGCCCGGAGGGTTAACAAGCCCTTTGCTGATAATTTTCTTTTCCCTGAGGAAGATACTATCTTTAAAAAATGAAAATGTTGTAAACACTTTTACTGGTTTACCCTCAAAACATGACTTTTAGGTCTGTGGAAAACAGCATTTCAAAACATGACTTTTAGGTCTGTGAAAACAGCATTCGTTGACTAAAAAAGTAGGACTTTGATGTCAAAGTCAGTGTTCTGGAGTATGTTATACATTAGTCTGTGTGGAAGCTCTGTTTGGCCCCACATCTGGCAAAGAATACTTGATGCTACAACCGACATCTGCCCGTGCTTTATCCAGCGAGCAGTTGCCGGCTAAATCCGTCAAATTAGAATGCAGAATCCCTGCAGTTACTTGTTGTCAGGGTAACTGCATTTTTTGATCAGAGAATGCCTTAACCATACCAAAGACCCTAGTGTGTAATATTCAAGGGACTATAGACTGTGGCATTTAATACCTAAATGGGGTCACTGATTTTATCTTGAATGATACCATTGTGCGGCTTTAACACATTTTACTTATTGTTAAAATTCTGGCCAATTACGTAATAGTCTTTAAATAGAAATAGAGGCTACCTCTTAATGGCACACATACACTTTGCAAACATTTAGTTCTTTAAAGTAAAACTATAGGGAGTTCCCAAGAAGAGGACAATGGCCTTTCATTTATTGTGAAAATGAGAAGATCTCCCTGACCACTAGTGACTTGACTGTGGAGTTTGTTGGAACAATGTCCATTGCCTTTGCCAAGATCAGTCGTGTCTTCTTGATAGTTTAAATATATGGGGTGTATGTGGATTTTTACAGAGGAGGTTAGTGTCATTCAACTTTTCATTTTGTTGAAACATGGGCCTAATAAAGATCTCAAGAGATTACATTTTGTCCAAGATTTGAAAAAATATTGCTTTAAAGCCATCCTCCAAACATGTATATTTGTGTTTCTCCTAATTATTAAAATGTTCCATAGGCTTTCTAAAATTACCTTGATAAATGGAATTGAATATTTTCTCCATAATAACTGATTTTAGCCTCATAACTTCAATGTAAAATGAGTCCTTTAGTATGGAAACTGAACACGGGTTTTCAACAGGGTAATAAATATTACGGCCTGTCATTGAACATGCCTTTTTACTTTTAACTTTTATGATCTTCGGGTCGGTATGTATCTATATGTAAAATGGAACAAACAATCCTGTCTTTTAAAGATTACTTTAAATTTTCAAGATTATTTTAAAATTGCTTTTAAAATACTGAATTTTAGGAAGCAAATATTTATTGATTGCTCATTATGTGCCAGATAGTGTGTTTTACTTACTTCTTATGCCACTTTGCAAGTGAGAAAACTGAGGCTCAGAAAAATAAGATGTCTTTTCTAATGGCACAGAGCTAGGAAGTGGTAAACATGGGCTAGGAATCTGGCCTCATCTGATTCTGATGCCCATGTTCTGAATTACTGTGGTGAACTCTTTCCAGTACAAATGCTCTGCATGTGAGGTATGACTAGTGCATGGATCCTAAAACACCATTCATTCAGTCTGATGGTGTGACCTTGAACACTTCGAGTGAAACTTGGGAGACTATGTTTCTTTCTGGTCACATAGATCTATTTTCAAATCCTGGTTCTAACATTTGCCACTTACGTGGCCTTGAATAACTTGTAGAATTTCTTGGAACATCATTTTCCTCATTGGCAAAATGGAGATAATGGCTTATTCACGAGATTACCATGACAATTCTTTGAAAATGTTTATAAAGCCCTTGAGGCACAAGAGACATGAAATGCTATCATTTTATAATAAAAATTGTACCTCTAAAAGTCTAACTCTCCTATTTACATTTCTTTTCATCAACATTTATTTCATGGTTGTGGAAAATGAAATCCAGTGGAAAAATTGCCTTTCTCATCCAGTTAATTAATGGAAATTGGGATTTAAATTTAGATCATAAATTGTAGTAACTTACCTGTATCTCTCTTTCAACATATGAATATAAAACAATTTATGATAAAAAAATACCTAAGATTTATATCTCTTTCTACTGTGACATCTTTTGACAATCTATAATTAAATAATTTTTAGAGCTTTGAAAGAGCTCCAGATTACCTGGATGCAATTATCCAATAATTTAGAGCAGTTGGAGACTTGCTTTGATTTCATTCACTTTTCTGAGACATTGAAAAGAGAGAGAGATTTGAAATATATTTGTTTATATCCAGCTGGATTTTATATGATACATTAGTTCCTTTCTAACTTGGAATTCATTACTTCCACTATCTTTAGTTTTTATTTCTATATTCCCTTTTAAGATATTTTGAGATAAAACATCGTTTCTTTACAAACCAGATTGCCAGTTGTACCTTGTTTGTTTAGTAAGGCAATTCTCATTGCAAAGATTTGTAAGATTCGCAGTTGAATGAAATTTACAAGGTGAAAGAGCTAAGGTCTTTTTATAATGATAAACAGGAAATATCAGTGCTCTGAGTAATATTTTCCACCCATATAGCAAATAAAATTTTCCAGCAGATTGTTGGTTCAGTCACATTATTTCAAACTATATTTACCCCAAGTGATAAAAGATATTTTGTGTAATAAATTATTTTTTTCTTCTACTTTAATTCATAATTATATAAAATTCATATGTGATATGATGTGCTTTGGGGCTGGCATTTAACAATATTGAAAAGAGATCACAACCGTTAAGTTTGTATCTTTCATCATTTGAAAGATGAAAGAAGGAGTTTGTTTTGTATACTGTTTCTTGAGAGAATGCTTTATTTTATAACATGAGAGTATTTTCGAATGTGTGTACTTGTTTTATTTTCAATGTAATACATTCTTGTTATAACAAGCAAAATAAGTGAAAAAAGTATAAAAAAAATTATTGGTGTCCCCTCTCTCCAAATTTCACTTTCCTGAGGTGACTGACATAAACAGATTTGTTTGTATCCTTCTATAATTTTATACTCAAACAACATTTATGAAGTTATATAGGATTGTATGGGGTCTGTCTTCCTTTTTTCTTTTTTCTAAAGTAAGAGCACTGTATGTATTGCTTTGAAATTTGCTTTTTCAAATTATAGCCCTTGTCATTACAGGTCAAAATACATATAACAACATATTCATTTTAGTATTTACATAATTTAGTCCTCTGTTATGTATAAACTGCAATTTTTGCAGCCATTCAGTGTGGACACTTTCAAGATGACTTAAATTTTTTGCACCATAAACATGACTTCAATAAATGTTCTCGTAAGTATATCCTTATGTGTAAGCAGTCTCATTTCTACAAGATAGGTTGCTAAATGTGGTAGTCAAGGTTATATGTATTTAATCTTGGTCAGATTGCTTTCTAAAACACACTAGCAGTGTATGAATATTTTCTCATTTTCTGTCAAGCACAGGATATTTCAGCCTTTTACATTTATTACCTCCTGGAGAATGAAAACTAATACTTCTGATTGCTTTGACCTGCTTTTCTCAGACTACTTTTGAGACCGATGGCTCTTTTTTTTTTTTTTATTAAGTCAAATACACATAGATCGTGAATACATTTATGCATATGTGGGATACAATATGTTGATTTTTTTTATACAATCTGACGTGGTTACATCAAACCAATCAAGATAGCTTTCGCCTCATTTACTTGATTATTGTGTTAAGACATTTATGTTCTACACTTGACAGATTTGATTTGTACCCTTGCAATAGGCTCCACAAGTGTGGTCCTGCCTTTTCCCTCCCTCTGTCAAACCTCTCCCCACCCCTCCATTCCCACTCCATTTCTCTCCTTCATCCTGGGCTATAGTTGTGTTCCATCTTTCATAACAAAGTGTGAGTAAATATAAGGAGGTTTCATAGAAGTACTGAGTACATTGGACAGAAGCTTCTCCGAAGAAGACAGGCTCTTTTTATTTATATTTCTTCTTCTGTGAATTTGCTCTTCACCCTTTAGGTGTTTCTTTTTAAAGTATTCTTTTATTGAATTGCATACCTAAAAGTGTACAAACACTAGTAGACAGATCATTGAATTTTCATAAAGTGAAATCAGACTCATGAAATCAGAATCAAGATCAAGACATAGAAAATTACTCCAGAAGTGGCCTTTGAGTCCCTTCCCTGATACTATCTGTTCCCAAGGTAAGCTGTCCTGATCGGATCACCACTGTTTACTGATTTTGCCTGTTTTGAACTTTTCGTAGATGGAATCAAACACTACAGCTTTCCTATGTCTGCCTTCTTTTTCTCAACAAGATATGCAAGTCAGCACGTTGTTTGTAGAAAATGTATTCATTTTCAACTGTGGATTTCATTGTCTGAATATATCACAATTTTTTATTCATTTTTATCAGTTAGACTATTACTGTGTTCCAAACCACCCCCAAATTCAACAGCTTTAAATGTGCCTTAAATAAATAAGCATTTGTTGTCTTTGAAGGTTAGGTGTCCTGTTCCTAAGTGGCCTTACCCGCCGTCTATAACCAATGTGGGTTCAGGAGGCAGTTCTCTAATGGTGCCTGGGCTCTCTCCTATGATTGAGCTCTTTGTAGCTGGTCTTGGAAGCCTCAGCTGGGACAACTGGGTCTTCTTTTGTAGGATTTTGTTCTCCAGAAGTCTAGACTGTGCTTTTTCAAAGTGGTGGTAGCTGGGTTCCAAAAGAGAGAGTAGAAAATCTCTTTTAAGTAAGGCTGCTTCAGGCCTGGTTTGGGGTTAACATACTATTCCTATTGCTATAGAAGCAGGTCCAGAGGAGATACAGGAGAAAGGTAAATAGACTGTACCTCTTGTTGGAGGGACTGCAAAGCAGTTTTGCCATTTTACATCCCTAGTGACAAAGCCTGATTATTTCAAGTATCTCACATCCTCCAACATGTGAACAGTCAGTCTTTTGAAGTTTTAGCCGTTCTAATAGTTGTATCTATTGTGGTTATAATTTGAGTTTCCCTGAAGCTGTTGAACATCTTTTCATGTGCTTGCCATTAACATATTGTTTTCAGTGAAATGCCTCTTTAAGTCTTTGTTCATTTTTTAAATTGAAGTTTGTTTTCTTATTATTGAGTCTTGAGTATTCTTTAATATTCTGAATACAAGTTGTTTGATCATAAATGTTACTTGGAAATACTTTGTCTTAACCTGTGGTCTCTCTTTTCATTCACTTAGTGATTTTGAAGACAAGAAGGTCTTAATTTTAGTAAAATATTAATGTAGCTCTTTAGTCTTTTGTAGATCATGCTTTTGGTGTGACTAAGAAATTTTTGTCTCATTTAAGGTCATGAATATTTTCTTATTTAGTTAATTTAAGCAACATTTTTAGTTTTTATTGTAGATATAGAATATGTTTTTGATAGATTTATTCCTATATATTTCATATTTTTGATGCTATTTTAAATGGTTTATACTTTTAAATTTCACTTCAATTGTTGCTAATACGATTGATTTTTGTATAGGGATCTTGTATCCCTTAAATATGCTAAACTCCTTTTTATAGGTTACATTGGTTTTTCTATATGAATGATTGTGCTATTTAAGCATGAAGACAATGTTACTTCGTCCTTTTCAAACTTATGCCCACCGGGTCTCTCTCTCTTCCTCACCCTCGCTCTCTTTCCTTCTTTCCCCTGTTGTCTCCAGTGTCACGTTGAATAGAAATGGTGAGAGAGGATCCTAGCTTGTTGCTCATCTTTGAAAACGATCAGTCTTTTACCCCACGGTGTGCTCTTAGCTCTATGTTTCTCGGTCACTTCCTATGGTGATCTTGGTATATGTACGTTACGCTGTGTCATGTCATCCCATAACCTGTTGAAACTCTGTTTCTTTTCTTTCTTTTTAGTCTTTTTTGAGTAGTTTTATTCTATCAAGTTCACCAGTCTTTCCTTCTTTATTGTCTAATTTGTTCTTTATACCATCCACTGCATGTCTCATCTCAGAAGCTTTAGTTTTAATTTCCAAAAGTTAGAGCTCAGTATTTGGTGATATCTTCCATGTCTCTACTTAACATGTTTCATTTTTCCTCTATCTTTCATAACAGATGCAATGCCTCTATAATAACTGCTTTTAATGTCCTATTACTTCTGTTGTTTGTATTATTTAAGTGTATTATTTATTTTAATTAAGTTTTCTCATTCTGGGTTTTATTTTTCTAATTCCATGCATGACTGGTAAGTTCTGGTTAGATGGCAGATATTTTTCATTTTACCTTACTGAATGCTGGTTATGTTCGTAGTCCTGGAAGTATTGTTGAGATTTTCTTCTGGGATATAGCTAAGTTACTAGAACTATACCATTTGGGCCTTATTTTTAAGCTTAATTAGGTACAAATTTTAACTACTAGGGGGCAAAATTCTTCTCTGTATTCTGCCTAATGCTCAGTGAATTATGAGATTCTTCACTTCGACTCCTGAAAAGAGGCCCTACTCTCTGCATTGTGACATTTCTGGGACTGTTCCCTCCAGCCCTTTAATGTGATTTTTACCTGGCCTTGGGTAGTTTCCTCCTGGTATAGGACAATCAATACTTAGTAGAGTACTTGAGGCGGAGCTTCTGTAGCTGTCTGGAGCGCTCTCTCTGGGCACCTCTCTCAGCTCTCATGTTTTACTTTCTGAACTGTAGCCTACTAGGCCTCTCCGGACTCCCAGCTCTGTCTCATAATATCAAGAGAGAATGCTTGTGTAACAGCTTGGAAATTCTCTCCAGGCACTAACCCGAGATAATTATAGGACTGACCTTAGTCACTTTTTGTTTCTCCAGAAAATTTTTTTTCTTTTCTCTTTTTAAAAAACTTAATAGATTTAGAGGGTAAAAGTTGAATTCTGTTACATGTATGTGTTGTATAGTGGTGGAGTCTGGGCGTTTGGTGTATCCATCACCTGTGTAGTGTCCATTGTACCCCATCGGTCATTTTCCATCCTTCATTCTCCCACCTTCCCCCCTTTTGAGTCTCCAGTGTCCATTATACCTCTCTGCGTGTCCCCATGTAGCTGTAGTTTAGCTCCCACTTTTAAGTGAGAATATGTGGCATATTTTTGCTGCTCTTGAGTTACTTCCCCTAGGATAATGGCCTCTACTTGCATCCTAGTTGCTGCAAGAGACATTATTTCATTCATATAGCTGAGTAGTACTTTATGTTGTATATGTGTCAGCATACAGACTAACTGTCTGCAATTTTAAATTCCACACTATTTTAAATTGCACACAAACTTTATGGTCACCCTGTACACACACATACACACACACACACACACACACACACACACACACACCCCACACTTTCTTTATCCACAGTAGACGGGCACTTAGGTTGATCTAAATCTTTGCTATTGTGAATTGTGTCATGATAAGCATATGAGTTCAGGTATCTTTTTGATATGATGATTATTTTTCTTTTGGGTAGATCTATCCAAATTGTGGGATGGTGGGATCAAATGGTAGATCTACTTTTAGTTCTCTGAGAAATTTTCATACTGATCTCCAGCACGTACTAATTTACCACATCTATGAGGATAGTTCTTATCCACAATGTATAATAAGTACTCATTTTTCATTGCATTGAGCTAACATCTATTTTTTTCTGATTTTTTCTGAATAGCCATTCTAATTGGAATAAGATGGTATCTCGTTGTGGTTTTAATTTGCATTTCCCTGGTGATTAGTCATATTGAGATCACTCTCCTTTTTTGCTTGATGTCCAGTTTCTTGACATGCTTGTCAACTTTACTCACTAAGGAAGTGCAAATTAAAATCACACTAGGATATCACTGTATATCTATAAGAGCATCTAACATTAAAAAGTCAGAGAGATGTGGAGTAACTGGAATTCTAACACTCTGCTGGTAGACGTATAAACTGGTACAAACACTTTGTAAACTACATGACACTTTTCTTAAAATAATTAAACGTACATTTACTATATATTCCAGCTATTCTACTACTAGCTATTTAACCAAGAGTAATAGCAGCATATGTTCTACAAAGATTTCACAAGAGTATTCACAGCAGCTTTATCTGGAATAGTCAAGAGATAGAAATAATCCACATCTCCATTAAACGGCTAATGGATAAACAAATTATGTGTATTGATGTACTGGGATACTACTCTGAAATGAAAAGTAATAAACTGTTGATACACACAACTAATATGGATTAATCTGACAATATTTATGCTGAATGATAAGACAGAATGTGTATAATCTGATTCTATTTTTACTAAAAAGTGCAAGTTGTCCATAGTAATATGAAGCCATTCAGTAATTTTATTTTTTTCCCTTGGGGATGAGAATGCAGCAGGAAGGGAAGACAGTGAGGGATTGCCAGGGTCATGAAGAAACTTTTGGGAATAATAAGTATATTCATTTTTTTGATTGTGGTGATAGTTTTATGGGTGTGTACATTATGTCAAAAATTACCAAATTCTATTCTTTAAATTTGTACAGTATTGTATAGGTCAATCATAATTCAAAGTTAAAAATATGTCTTGGAGAAGTTTGAGGTCAGAATTTTATTTTCGCATTCAGTAAAGTTTTCTTAAATTGTTTTTAATATGTCCTCCGACCATCCATGGAGTTTTAAATTTCAGTTATTACCTTTCTGTTTTTAGAAATTCTATTTTGCTCTTTGTCAGATCTGCTGAGTTAACCCTGATTTTTCTTGCTTGTCTTTCCAAGTCAATCTTTTATCTTTTAAAATGTTTAAATGTAATATATAACATTGAAAAATAAATATCTGTAGTTATTTTATATATTATGCCTGACAATTGCTATAGCTCAAGTCCCCGGGGATCTTTATATGTTATGAATAGTCTGTCATTTCCTTAAGTATGTTTTTTTTTATTTGTTTATTTACTTATTTATTTTTTTGAGACAGGGTCTCTCTCTGTCGTCTGGGCTAGAGGGCAATGGTATCATCACAGCTCATAGCAGCCTCAAACTTGTGGGGTCAAGTGATCCTCCTGTTGCCTCAGCCTCCCAGGTAGCTGGGAACACAGGTGTGTGCCACCATACCTGGCTAAATTTTCTTTCTTTTTTTTTTAAATACATGTATTTTATTATTCTTCATTACATTATTTACCCCCCCACCCCTCCGTGGTAAGACAGAATTGATTTACAGAAAAGAATACAGAAAACACCAAAGCTCCTGGTAGAGGGAGAGAATTCAAGTGGGGAGAGAGAAGCTCTCTCCGTTCCTCTCCCCGTCTTTCCCTGTCTCCTCCTCTAGGCCTCTAGCCTCAGGGT
>CAUYRH010077690.1:0-20281 GCA_963574655.1 Perodicticus potto
TTTTTTTTTTGAGACAGAGCCTCAAGCTGTCACCCTGGATAGAGTGCTGTGGCATCACAGCTCACAGCAACCTCCAATTCCTGGGCTCAAGTGAGTCTCCTGCCTCCACCTCCCAAGTATCCGGGACTACAGGCACCTGCCACAACACCCGGCCATTTTTTGGTTGCAGCCGTCATTGTTGTTTGGCGGGCCTGGGCTGGATTCGAACCCGCCAGCTCGGGTGTACGTGGCTGACACCTTAGCCCGTTGAGCCACAGGCGCCGAGCCATGATCATAATTTCTAAAAAGAATCAAAACCATTAGGGTCTGAAGGAAGTGAGAGTGAGAAAAAGAGAGAGGGTGTCCAGTTCCCCACTACTTGGACAGCAGGGATGTATGAATTCCTGTGAGTCCAGTAGACACTATGGAAGATAGCTAAGTTAACAAGAAGACTGAATGCTGGGCAAGGACCCCCATACTACTAAATCATGCGTTATCTCAGGAGTGATCAAGATCAAGGGCTGGGGATTATGAGAGGATGAACTGGTAAAGAATATCTCTCATAGCAGGCACCATACAAGGCAGAGGCCTCTGAAAGACTCCAAAGATTGGATATGTCGTATGTGGGAGCCAGTAGTCAGATGCCTGCAACACAGAGGTATTCAAGGAACAAAAGGCTCAGGTGTTGCACCTGCTGTTTTTCAACACTGGACCTGCCATTTACTATCTAGTTGAGCATAAGCACCTCTCTGAGCTTCAGTTTCCTCATCTATAAAACAGGGATAATGAAAGTACCCATCTCTGAATTGTGGGGATTCAATAAATTCACACACACATGCATCTATTCATGTACATTACATATAGCACTGGCACTGGGAATGGATTCACAACAAACTGAGAAAGCCTAGAACATCTCCTATTCATGAAAAGACATTAGTCCTCTTCCCTGTAAAGCCTCTTGTCCTGAGACATGCCAGAAAAATTAGAAAACAAGAAGAAGACAGGATATACAACAGCAACAGAGTATATTTCATCTACTCTCTAAGCTGATGAATGAATAACTGGTTGGCTGTGGGAAGAGGGAAGCAGATGAGGTTTGAAATATATAGAAGAGGGTGACATTTTAAACTAGGTCAGATGGTGATTTTTAGTATCTAAATAATATCTAGAAATCATGAAATCTGCTTAAAAGCTTGTAAAGAATGTTCTCCTCAAAGGGACAAGGAGATTCTAGATAGCATAATCCCTCAGTCCCCGTGCTTGGAGAAAATACCACTTTCTCTGTGTACCTGTCAAGTTTAAATTGTTTCACACACTGTTTACACGTGTAATCTTGCCTCTTTGTTACTTCTTTGGTGCCTATTTATGAGTCGTTCAAAGTTGTGCTGCATCTCTACAATGGACTTTAAAAACTAACTTTCGATATAGAGCAAACTTTTGCCAAAATGTGTTCCAAAATGTCCTCCCCACGTGAGTCTCTGGGCTTAGGAACAGAAGTCCACGCCCTTCTGACAGCAAGCAAAGCTGGACAGATTCCTTTGTGATACCTTCCCAACTATGTTCAGAAGGAAGAATTAACAAACTACAGTGACTATGAAGGAAACATCAAGACGTCTCCAAGATTTGCAGGATTCCGGCTGCCAGAAGAGTCACTGCTCAATACCTAAATCAACATCATTGATTTTATACCTATTGCCACTCTGAAAAAAATCTAGTAGGTTCTCTTTCTTTTGTTGAGATAGGGAGGTTGAGCTGTAGAATTATTTTGGTCATCTCCAAAATGATGCCACTGATGGTCAGAAAGTACAAATCTGAGCTATAATTTAAGTTTCAGTGAACTGGGAAGGAGGTCTACAGGGATCCCTTAACCAGTTAAGATGACAGAAGGATATGAAAAATGATGAATGGAGCTCTGTGTCACTGCTGACCTTGAAAAAGAAGCACCCATGTGCTCCAAACCTCATGGTAATTTTGCCATTGTGACAGATGGAGGGGAGACATAAGGAAAGTCTTCCGGAGAAATTGTCACTTAATGTGCAGTAAAGGTAACTTCTCATAGCAGCTGAGCAGGGAGACCTAATGAAACACAGGGGCCAAGGTCATGTTTAAGACAGAACCTTCGTTTTAATCAGAGGATTCAATAGCATGTTTATGAAGGGTCATGTCTATGAATAGGTCATGTGCATGAAAGAACCCTCATTTTAAAAGGAGGATTCAATAGCCAGGATTTGAATCAATGCCAAAGAGAATCCAGCCATAGTCCTAGGGAGGGGATAATCTTAAATAGGTAATTTCTCCACTTGTATTTTCTTTTCTTTACTGGGGGATGGCTAGGAAGTGAGGAAGGAGTCCAAGAAACTTGCAATTATAATTCATTCTTATTTCAAAACTAGAATTTTAAAGATTCCCCAAATTTCTAATACCACCAATATTTGTAGCATCTTTAAAATTATCTAGAAAAGTTGGTAAAACTTTGGCCCTCTCCTGAAATGTGTAACTACTCTAATTTAAGAAAGGTGCCCAGTTGTAAAAGCACTCTTACCTTTTACGCCTAAGCACAGCCTGGTAACAATTACCACAAATATCTGGTAACAATTTAATGCAGTTACTAGCTGTGACCCATTTATTCCCTTCTAATTTATTAAAAACAAACAAAAAACTACTTTTAATTAATTTAAAATCAGATAAAGCCACCATGACATGCCAGGGATAGTGTCTGTCTTGTTGATAAAAATTCTTTCTACCTAGAGAGGCTGAAACACTGCCTGGCAAAGCAAGTCATGTGCACCTGCTGTGTTATTATTTCTCAAAAATTATTGCCAATGTTGACGGGGAAACTCTCAAGACTATCAGACTTACAAAAGTGCGTGAAACATGCACATTCAGCTATATTGATTATGAAATAGAGTTCCAAGTTCTACTTTTTTCTCTGTAGTAATGTGAAACATCAACTCTTCTGAATTATAAAAAATACAAGTAGGTGTTCCATTTGGGAGGTGGGAGGCTCCAGGGCTAAACAAATCAGGCTTCTCCCATTCTCCCATTTTTAAAGATGCTATATATATTTATTTGAGCTTTAACCTTGGTGATCAGAAAGCCCCAAACCTAAGGTTAGTCTAAAGAAGAGGATGATAGAAGGTGGGGGTGTTGGTAGAACTGAGGGTAGCTTCCCTTAGAGGAAGGATGTGAGCACAGCCTCATCCCTGCACCCTGAGACTGGATAGGCACAGACAGAACTTTGAGTCTCATTCTGATGAAGGACCTGTTGGTGCAGCTGCAAATGGGAAATACAGATGTGTGTTTTCCTCTTTCGAAACCCTGTGTCTATTTCAATGGACTATGTCTACTCCAGGGCTCTGCTTATGACTAGGACCAGGGGCTGTCTTGCCCGTCTCTGCCACAGAGCTGAGGGTTCTGGTGACAAAGAGAAGGCATCTTGCCAAACACCAGGCATGCTGGCGAGTTTAAATTGCAATTTGAGCGTCTTGGGGTTGTGGATGGAGGGGAGATGCAGCTTCCTGGTTCATAGGGAGAGGTCCTAAAAGTTTTTTGACTCCTTTTGATGACTAACAGCAAATGTAAATGAGTCAGAAAGAAGTAGATCACATTTCTCAAACAATGCATCAGGATTTGGGCAGACACATGGAAAGGTTTAGGAAAAATGGAGGTTGGTCTTTATTCTTTTGTTGTCCTTGAAACACTAGAGATATCATTAGACATAATCCTATGCGCTAGACCAGCTTTTTCCTTTTCCAGTTTTCCTGCTGGGAAGAGTAAATAAACGGAGTAAATGCTTCAAAGGGAAACACCAGGAACGTGACAGAGGGGGCTGTTGCCTGCCAGGGGTACCAGAGGTCACACTAGTGAGCACTACAGAACACCAGGGGAGGATGGGGACGGCAGACCGGGACAGCAGAGTTGGGGAAGGAAGCACTGCCCGAATGGCAAGGGAGACGCCCTCAGCGGAGGCAGGAATGGAGCAGCAGGTGCCACACCCAAGTTCTGGAGATCTGGAGAGTGTGAGACCACACTTTTTGAAACGATCCTAAATTAAAGTTTCACCAAAGTGACCTTATTTCCCTGAAATATTGGCTTAGAAAGAACTGCAGGGTTGGGAAGTAGTTTCCTCAGTGGTCATAGAGGGACCTTTGTGAGGCATCTCACACATCTAACGTGATGTGGGCTTTCTGAAAAGCAAAAAGCAGCCTCTGCCTATTACTGAGAAGGAACTCTAAAGCAGAGAGCAAGCCCGAGGGAAGTAGGTAAAGTTGACGAAAGGAAGCATAGGGCCAGAGAGGATTAATGTGGGAATGAGTTTATTCAAAGGCAGACAGAACAGCAGCAGGGGGCGCCTGTGAAAGCACCTGTAGTGAGAATAGGATGGAGTCAGGCAGCCATGACACAGCTGGGCTGGTCTGTGTAGGTCCCGCCTGATCTTCACCCCCATCTCCCATTTGACACAGCTGGGCTGGTCAGTTTAGGTCCTGTCTGACCTTCACCCCCATCTCCCATTTGACACAGCTGGTCTGGTGGGTTTATGTCCTGCCTGACCTTCACTGTCTCCTATTCCTACTGTTTTATAAATTTAGCTCCCACCCTAAAGTTATCTACCTTGAGTAGTTTAGGAGGATTGATTTGGGAGATTAATTTGTGAAGTGGAATGTTGTCATAAGTCACTGAGTTATACGAACGGTTTAATGTGATCTTTGCTTTGAACTATGCAAGCTAAGAAAGAAGGCCACATTGGAAAAAGGATAGCTTTGGGTAGATAAGAAGTAGAAATTTGAGTAAAGATGGGTGAGTCATTTCTGCCACCCTTCTACTGTTCAACCTTGTCTTAACTTTTTAGAGCCTTTTTATATCTATCAGTAAACTCTGAATACTCTAACATGGCTCTTTATTTCATCCTAGTTGTCCTGCCTGCTCGGAAGGGGTGTCAACTGAAAGCCTCTGGCCAGGGTACTCCCTGGTGTGGCTTGCAGGGCCTCCATGGAAGGAACATGGACAGACAGCCAGTAGGGTGGCAAGCAGGTTTTCTTTTTCTGGCTCTCTTTTCACATGGGACAGTCGCCCATCAGTCTGTTTCGTTAACGGTGTGTCTTTCAGTTTTTTGTCTGACCACCCAAGAACCTGCTGTTTAAAGCTCCAGCATGGTTTTAAACTGACAAGAGGGCAAAGAGAGGAAGAGAAAGTGGGAGATGTCTCATGGGGGTTTGGGAGTCTTATTCAATTAATTGCACTCGTAAGACGCACTCATGATATCTGCTTGGGAAATTTTGGCAAAAGAGGGGAGGATCAGGTCCCCTATAGTCAGAACCAACCAGAAAAGCAGATCAAGGGTTGAACACAAGGGTCTTACATAGGTGTTTATGAGTTAGGGCAGGGAATAATGCAAGATATGTAGCAATTTTCCAACAAGCAGATAGGTTTCCAATTGATCATACCTCCTATAGACCCCTTTAAATCTCATCCTTTTGTATTTTGCAGTTTTTGAATAAGTCTTATTTCATTACTTGACTCCCAACATTGTGGAACACTGATTCTGTATACAGACAGATTTAATTATTGCTCATGCAGTTCAGAAAAGGGTAAGAACCAGGTCCCAGTTACAGGTTGAGCCCTTCCTTATCCTGCCAGCTTCCCGAAGTTCCCTGATGACCCCTTGACAGCTACTATAAACATATCCCTGACTGGAGTAGTGTCAGATCTCTCTCCCAGGGCCTCCAATTTCCCCACACTCTAAAGCTGACCTCCATACCACTGCTTTTGCCAGGCCCATCACTGGTTTCAAGTCATCACTGGTTCCAGTATACATGGCCCTTACCTCTCACGAAGTGACTATTCTTCACATGAACTCAACTCTGTTGCTGCAGCAGGTATCAAACCCCTCTCTGCTGTGACATGCCAATCAATCCATGCATTGCTCCCACCATCCATTCCATCCCCCATGAAAATTCTACTGTTATTTTCCCTGGGTTGCCACTGTGTCTTGCCCCCATCCTCATTCTGGTCTATTCTCAACATTGACATCCAAGACAGCCTCTCCCCACACCCCAGGACTTCTGGTGCTGCCTTACAGCTCTTTCTGCCATCAGAAGACCCACCACCTTTTTTAGGGTTACAGATTTTCTATGTTGGTACATACACTCCATTTATTAATGGAGTCTGATTACATTTTCATTTGGGTTAAGACAGAATGAAGAGATAACATTGCTGCAAATAGTGTGGTAGCGAGCGTGCTCTATGGTCCTTTCAGCATCTTAAAGATCATGTCCATAGATGAATGAACCTTGGTGTGGAGCATATATACCCAATTTATTAGGTTCCCCCCCTTATTGTTCATAGTGTTGTCTTCACAACCGCCTTTGTATTTATCCTAAACAGGCTCTAGGTTACCATTCTAAAGTAGGGGATCCCTGACTGGACCTTCCAGCTTGGTATGTTGTGGAAAAAAGGAAGGTAGAGGGATCAGAATTGGAATATATATTTTATAGATTTCTTTTCTGGACCCGACTCTGAGAAGAGAGGTATACTTGTAAAGGAAAAAGTCAAGATACAGAGGATTTTTCCAACTTCTTATTTGATAGACTAGAAGAAATGCACCCTTTAGAGATCCTTTTCCCTGACATAAGATGGCAGCATTCGTGTAAAAATGGTAACGCAACCCGGTTGGATTACAGCAGAACTGGGCTAGCAGGTCTGCATCTCTCTTGGATTTTGTAGACTTTGAACATGATCCAAAAGTTGCTTTAGAGCCCATGAGGGATAAAGAAGGAATCGAACTGGAATTCAGCAGGCCTGCCACAGGGCCACAGGGGGGATAGATGGGACAATTAGCTGCAGAGGTCGCAGAATGGAGTCTAGGCGGGGGCTTGAGGAAGGAGCGTGAGATGCAGCGGGCGGTGCTGCTCCCGCTCCGAGAGAGGCCTCAGTGGACTGAGCCAGCTGGGGAGGTCCTCTGGGTCCTCACTGAGCTAGGGGATAAATTCTCAGCTTCCCCAGCGACAGACTTCCCCAGAGACCAGCGGATTTCAGAGGACACCGGTGCATAAATACAGGTCTTCTTCTTCCCTGTCTTGGAAGGAAGAGATGGAAGGAGAGAACGAGCTCTGCTAGGGAATGAGCTTCACATGATTAAATTACCCGACATAAATGGCTCTCAAGATTGGCAACATTTTTCTTTTCCCCAGCAGAAATGTTTAAACTAAATTTGATCAGGTAATGTTCTTGGATTTGAGTATTCACTTTAATTCTCTCTCTCTCTCTTGTTCTCTCTCTCCATATAATATATATAATATATACATATATGTTATATATTTCACACACATACCCATATATTCACATACATATGTTGTATGAATATATAGGTAGATTATATATCAATATATATTTAATAGTAAGTCTTGATAAAATATAAAATAAAACAAAGATGCTGAGACTAAAATAATGCCGGGTAATTCAAAAGCATCGGACATTTTGAATATTTATCCTCTCCTGGATCTTCTTAAGTTCTTAAACTTTGTTTTGCTTTGCCTATATATTATTGTTTGTCCTGAACACCTTCCTCAAAATCTCAGACATGTCTTATGCATTCATCTACTTCACTGCCACAGCCATGCACTTGCTGCAAATCTAATTTCAATCTGGATAGGTTCTATGGGTCTCTCCTCTTCTCTCTGTATCAATTTATCCTGCTGTTATTCAGATCTTCACTATTTTTTTGAGACACTAGGGAGAGCCTCCTGTCGGCTTATCATGGCTTCTAACCTCTTGACACCCCACCTGTTAATTTGCTAAAGGATCTGTCATTACAGATCCTTATTTCCTTTAAAATCATCCAATGAATTCCCATCGATGGAAGAACACATTAATCCTACTCAGGTTCTTATAACCTGGCTGATTCCAAACCTTTCTTCCCACTTTCCATCTCATTCCAATTTCTCTCATGGGCTAGCCTTGCCCATTGCTTTGCTGTTTTCTGAACATATTTCTACATAGTCATCTCATACCCACATTTCCTACTTAAATAAATGTTAGCTCTTTCCCAAGGATTCCCTGACTCTGTCCCTGATTCTCTTGTTCTACTGCTTTGCTTTGCCTCTGCTTCTGCAGTAGAACATAGTCAATGGCACAGTATTCATGGCTGACTGCCTCGCCTTCTAGACTGAGAGTCCCAGGAAGGTAGAACCTATTTTTAATTAAGTTTTCATCCTTATCCCACCTAACACAATCTGTTAGTACAGCATATTTTATAAAGGCATGGAAAAGTGCTTTATAAACAGCAAAGTGCTATGTAAATAGTAATCATTATTGTTATGTGTTAAGTGGAATTCACTTTAAGAAATCTTGACATTCTCTGGGAGAAATGATTATCATCTATGGAATTGCTAGAATAAATGATAGGAAGTCTCAAGGGACTGTAGGCAGATATCTCCCTGGAGCAGAAGAGAGAAGCTCTAGTTTTGCAATCTTCTCTTTCCTTCGTGGGCATGCCCCAGAGGCCCAGCCCTGTCCAGTACTCTGCAGATTTCTCTGTGGCCTCTATTCACCCATATTAAAAATCACAGACATTACTGGAAAGTTCCCCAGCAGGGAAGATCAAAGAAGTGGCCTTGTAATAAGAAACAGCAGGCTCTGGGCACAGGCTCTACCAGTGTTTGCCTTACATGTGAGACCAAGCACCTTTCTGCCGACCATTGGGCAGTAGGCACACTGCGAATATAACATGCCTGGTATTTCCTGATACAGGGATTATTTCCATCTCTAGGGATTCCACTAACATTCTCAGAAGGCTTTGGGACATTTGAGTTTTAAAAATAAACCTTTAGAACACAACACAAATATCCTAGAAATCCCTGTGTCAGCCCTTTTCTTTGAAAACACCTGTAAGTCCTGCTGTCACCTGCGTTACACAGAAGAAGGAAGGACCACAGGGGTCAGGCTCTTGGTTAAAATACCCTCAAGGAATAACTATCCAGAAACTGGCACAACCATGTTAAATATCTGCTACTGACTGCTTGAGAGCCTTGGAAAGTTTGATTAACTCAGAGAAATAAACAAAGGGGAGAGCAGAAGGGAAAGGAAACAAAAGAAAGGGAGGAAAGAAAAGAAAAAAGAAATGAGCTCATGGAAGCTGTTCTCCATCATTTGGTTAGGTATTCAATGAATTATTATTTGAGGCAACAAATTAGCCAAAATCCAATCTAGGTCAACTCTGGAGTATTCTATGGAGGAGGAAATAGCCAAAAGGGACCAAAGTAAGACAGAGAAGAAAGGGGAGATTTTCCCCAATGCTAGTGGTTGTGGAATAGTGCCTACCAATTCCTTCCTCCCCTGGAATACTGCCATTGTGAAGGCCATCCTACCTGATATGCTGATGGTGGCTGCAGCCTTTGCAGTACTGAATTTCTCTCCATGCTTATTAGTAGCTATGCATGTGTAGAGTCCTGGCTTGGTAACAAACAGCTCCAGTCTTGAGTCAATGACTCGGTCTTTCACACTCTCTTGAATGGACCCAGAAGAAACCTGATAGAGTAGGGGAAAATAAGAAATAAAACCAGGTCAAGGATTTCCTGAGATACTGCATCTGTAGATTTGAAGGGAAAAGTATTAAGAGGATGATCAAAAGGCATGTGGTAGATTGCAAAAATAGCCACCAAATTTTCCTTCCCTATACCTATGCCCTTGCAATGTGACTTTGTAGCTTTTTCTTCAAGAAGTAGCATCTTTCTCCACACTTTCAATCGAGATTAGCCTAGTGATGGATTTTGGAATGATTGGGCAGAAACTTGTAAATTTCTTGCACATTGTGGCTTACTTGCTTGTTGCTTTTGGAACCCCTGGCCTCCTGTGAATGAGTGAGAGCAAACCTGCTAGAAGATGAAATACACACTGCCCATTTATCCCCACTGCCCCAGGTGAGAGTCAGCAAGAACCATCAGACACATGAGTAAGGCTAATCTAGACCAACCAGAACCCATTCAACCTACCAACTGCAAGAGCTAGACTGACCCAGATAAGTCAATTCTGGCCCCAAACAGTAAAACCACACAGTTGACCTCCACACTTATGAGCATTATTAATAAATGGTTATTGTTTTAAACCACTAAGCTTTGACATGGTTCGTGATACAGCAGCTGATGACTAAGGCATGATATGAATAATATACTGTGTGGATCCTCCAAGATGTGCTATCTTGTGAAGAAAGGGACAGCCAAGCATGACGGGTTGCAGATTTCTTATATTCATAACTCCAGTTCAGTTGCCCATTACATTCACATCAGATGGGTGGATACTTATCAGGAAAAATGGCTGTGAGGCCAAGTCTGTCTCCGAGGTAAGACATACATGATGATGAACTACTTAAATTAGAAAATCAAATGTCCTTGATGAGCTAGAATATCAATGCAATATTAGCATATAACTGACAGGTTAATTTATATAAGTTTTTATCAATTAGTCATTATAATCCGACCATATGGGAAAGACAACAGCCCAGCACATTTCAGGAGGTTATTGCAGTTAAAATTTCCATCCTGGCTTGTCAGACACTAAAGCCTGTGCTTTTAACCATTATGTTATAGTGTCTTCCCTAGTCCTAGAAAAGAGAACAAATGAATAGTCATTAGAAAACAAGAGCATTAGCAACAATAACCTTAACAAGTCAACCAACCATGAACAAAATAAATGTATGACAAATGTATTGTTAATGGTGGTGTTTTTAAAAATGTTTCTTCTCTTCTCTCTTGAGCACTACACCACATTTTAAATAATTATTCTTTAATTAAATGTACTTATATGAGGGGAACAAGATGCCAGTTTGGAGGAAATTGGAGTGGAATGGACAAGGAATCAGAGGTCTACATGATAGACCTTTGACTTTATTCTTGGAGAAGTAGAGGCGGGTACCATGGAAGCCTGAGCATGGCTTCCTCAAAAGAGATAGCACTGTTAAGTAGTGGGAAATTAGGCTAGGAAGGAGAGATTTTTGGAGCCAGTTATTTTTCTCTTTTATAAGAGACTAACAAAAGGGAAGGAAGCCCTGAGGTGAGACTAGTTTTCTTCCTAGCTTCCAGGTGGCTGCCATCCCTGGCACTAAGTACTCTCAGTAGCAAGTCAGCAGTGAAAGTTTCTTCAATTAGCTTTTTTGCCTCTGTTCTATACCTTTTCTACCAGTCTTAATCCTTATGATAAAAAGTGGTTTATGTGAGTATCAATATATCTTAAGTGGGAGATTTTCCAGGTCAGATCACACTGGGACCTGAGTGGCGTGAACACCCACAACCACTTCCTAGATAGCTTTGCCTAGCTGCCACTGCCATGCCATGAAGAGACCTAGGTGGAATAATCTCTGGCAACACCAGGCTCATGGAGAGGAACTTGCCCAGCCCCCTGACCAAGCTTCCAGCAATGTGTCAGTGAATGACCCACCACTGTACATGGAGATCACTTGGCACTGGCTTGGACTGTGACAATCACAGGGGAAGAAGATAACATAGAAAGGCTGCATTATAGGCTCTGAGTATATCTGCCTCTCTCTTTTCCTTCAAGGTTAAATCTTCTTGAAAGATCAAAAAAGTGCTATTTAAGAACCTTTCCTTCCTCTTACCAAGTAGGAGAGTCTCACAAAGGAGAACAGGTATGCAACAAATCTGTTAGCCCTGAGCTGACAGAAGAGGATTCAGACGAGAAGAAATAAGCAAAAGAACTCTGACAATATGAAAAACAAGCTAGATACCCACAAAGGATCGCAGTAGTTTTATAGCAGTAGATCACAGCCAAAGGAAATTGTCAACATGTCAGGAATGGAATTCAGAATATGGATGGCAAATAAGATGAATGGCATTGAAAAGAAACTTGAAAACAAAAAGAAGCCCCCAAATATTACAGTACATGAATGAAAAAATAACAAAAAAGTCACTGAAAGAAAAGATATAACAAAACTCAAATAAATGAAAGAGTCATTTAGGAAACTTGAAAATATAGCTGAAATCTCCAATAACAGGATGGATGAAGCAGAAGAAAATCTTAGAGCTTGAATACTAGACTTTTGAATGAACCCAATTAGTCAAAGATGCAGAAGGAAGAATAAAGAGCAATGAGCACTCAGAGAAATATGGAACTATGTGAAATGAAGTATTATGTAAATTATAGGTGTCCCTAAGGGAGAAGAAGAAAAATGAAAAAGTATCAAAAAACCTTTCTTGAAGGACTTGAGGGAAACTTCCCTGTTATCACCAGAGATTCAGATATCCAGATACATAATGGTCATTGAACACAGGTAAGATTCATAGCAAATAGGACATCTCCATGTCACATGGTCATCAACATGCTCAAAGTGAAAATAAAGGAGAAAATGCTAAAGGTTGCAAGATGAAAGCAACAACTAACCTACGAAGGAAAACATCAGCTTCATATCAGAATTTTCAGCTGACACCTTATATGCCAAAAGAGACTAGGGCCCTATTTCTCATCTTAGACAAGAAAAATTTCCAACCAAGAATTTTATATTCTGAAAAAGTAAGTTTCTTTCTTTCTCTTTTTTTTTTTTTTTGAAATAGAGTCTCACTATGTCGCCCTCAGAGTGCCATGGTGTCACAGCTCACAGCAACCCTAAACTCTTGGGTTTATGTGATTCTCTTGCCTCAGCCTCCCAAGTAGCTGAGACTAGAGGTGCCCATCACAACACCCAGCTATTTTTTGGCTGTAGTTGTCATTGTTGTTTGGAAAGCCTGGGCTGGGTTCGAATCCGCTAGCTCCTGTTTATGTGGCTGGTGCCCTAGCCACTGAGCTACAGGTGCTGAGCCAGAAAAGTAAGTTTCTTAAAGGATGAAAAAATAAAGACTTATCCAGACAATCAAACAATAAGGAAATTTGTCAATACTAGGTCTGCCCTATAGGATATACTCCAAACGCTATTATACATAGAACAGCACAATAGATAGCCATCAATTTTAAAAACACCTGAAGGTTATAGCTCACAGTTCATACAAAACAATAGCACAAGAGAAAAAACAAACAAGGTACCATCCAACATGATAAATCTAATTGCATTCCACACATCAATTCTAGCAGTGAACATGAATGCTCTTAAAGCCCCACTTAAAAGATATAGACTAGCTGAAAAGGTGAAAAAAAAAAAAAACAAAACCTTAGGAGAGTGCCTATGGCTCAGTGAGTAGGGCACCAGCCCCATATACCAAGGGTGGCAAGTCCAAACCTGGCCCCAGTCAAACTACAACAAAAAAATAGCCTGGCATTGTGGTGGGTGCCTGTAGTCCCAGCTACTTGGGAGGCTGAGGCAAGAGAATCACTTAAGCCCAAGAGCTGAAGTTGCTGTGAGCTGTGACACCATAGCACTCTACCGAAGGCAACAAAGTGAGACTCTGTCTTAAAAACAACATGCAACAACAACAAAAAAACCTTAGCCCAAATATATGTCATCAAGAAACTGATCTAACTCACAAGAACTTACACAGACTCAAGATAAAGGGATGAAAAAAATTCCCACAAACAGAAACCAAAAATGAACAGGTGTAGGCATTCTCATATCAGATAAAATAGACTATATCAACAATGGTAAAAATAGACAAAGATGTACACTGAGGCTAGCAGGTTCAAACCCGGCCCAGCCAACTAAAAACAACAAAGACAACTACAACAAAAAGTAGCTGGGCATTGTGGCGGGCGCCTGTAGTACCAGCTACTTGGGAGGCTGAGGCAAGAGAATTGCTTAAGCCCAAGTGTTTGAGGTTGCTGTGAGCTCTGATGCCATGGCACTCTACCCAGGGCAATAGCTTAAGAGTCTGTCAAAAAAAAAATAGACAAAGATGGTCATTATATTATTGTAAATTGGCAATTAAACAAGATGAGATAACAATCCTAAATATATACGTACCTAACAGTGGAGCTCCTAGATTCATAAAGCAAATTCTACTTGATCTAAACAAAAAAATAAAAAATGAATAAATTATAGCATGGTAATTTCTGGGGATTGCAATACTTCAGTAACAGAATTGGACAGATTATAAAAGCAGGAATTGAATAAAGAAATTCTGGACTTAATGGGGTTCTAGAACAAATAGATCTAACTGAAATTTGAAGAATATTCTACCCTCAAACTACTGAATATACATTCTTCTCTTCAGCACAAGGGACATTTTCCAAGATTGATCATATCTTAGGCCACAAAAAAATATCAAAATCATACCATGTATCTCAGACCACAGTGGAATAAAACTAAAATCCAAGAGAAACACCCAGATCTTCACAAAGCTATAGAAGTTAAACTACTTGCTGCTGAATAATCTTTGTATCAATGATGAAATTAAGATATAAATCAAAACATTCCTCTAGCTGAATGATAAAGGGGACACAAGCATTCACTTCTGTTCCATCTAGTATTGGAAATCCTAGCCAGAGAAATCAGGCAAGAGAAAGAAATAAAAAGCATCTATATCAGGGAAGAAGAGGTTAAACCATCCCAGTTTGTTGATGATATGATCTTATATCTAAAAAAGTCTAAAGATTCCACTAAAGGAATCTTAGAATTGATAAATAAATTCCACAAAATCTCGGGTTATAAAATCGATGTATACAAATCAGTAGCATTTCTATATACTAGTAACGGTCAGGGTGAGTGTAAAATCAGGGACTCAATACCATTTAAAATTGTACAAAGAAAAATGAACTACCTAGAAATATACTTAACCAAGGAAGTGAAAAGTCTTTACAAGGAGAACTACAGACCGCTAATGACAGAAATTATACATAATACAAACAAATGAAAAACATTCTAATCTCATGGATTGGCACAATCAACATTGTTAAAATGTCCATACTGCCCAATGTAATTTACATTTTCAGTACAACCCCCATCAAAATACCAACCTCATAGTTCACAGATCTAAAAATAATTCTAAGCTTCATTAGGAACCATAAAAGAGCCCAAATAGCCAGAACAATTTTAAGCAAAAAGAATGAATCTGGAGGCATCACATTTCCTGACTTCAAATTATACTACAAGGCAATAGTAAGTAATTAGCATGGTACTGGTTTGAAACTAGAGACATAGACCAATGGAAGAGCATAGAGAAGCCAGAAATAAAACCATCTACCAACTGATCTTTGACAAAGCAGGCAAAACATACTGGGGGAAGGGAACTCTATTCAATAAATGATACTGGGAAAACTGGATGGTCATGTGCAGAAGAATGAAACAGGTCCCTATTTCTCACCAGATACAGTTAATTCAAGATGGATAAAAGGCTTGAATAAAAAAACATGAAACTTAAAAATCCTAGAAGAAAAAGTAGGAAATACTCTTCTAGACATCAGCTTACACAAAGAATTTTATGATTAAGACCCTAAAGGCAAATGCAGCAATAACAAAAATAAATCAGACTTGATTAAATTAAAAAGCTTCTCCATGGCAAAGGAAATAAAGACAGCAATTAGACAACCTGCAAAATGGGAGAAAATATTTGCAAACTATACATCCAACAAAGAACTAATATCTAGAATTTACAAAGAACTCAAGCAAATCAGCAAGAAAAAAAATCATTGAAAAATGGGCAAAAGACATGAAGTTTTTCAAAAGAAGACAGACAAATAGCCAATAAACATATTTAAAAATGTTCAATTTCACTAATCATCAGAGAAATGCAAAGTAAAACCACAGTGAGACACCTCACCCCCGTCACAATGGCTGTTAATAAAAAGTTAAAAAAGAATAAATGCTAGGGTGGATACAGAGAGAAAGAAACACTTCACATTATTGATGGGGCTGCAAATTAGTACAACCTTTATGGAAAACAGTATGGAGATTTCTTAAAGGAATAAATGGTCCAGCAATCTCACTACTGGGTATCTACCCAAAAGAAGTCTTTTTTTTTTTTTTTTTTTTTTTTTGTGGGGTACAATGTGCTGGTTTTATATACAATTTGAAATATTTTCATCTAACTGGTTGACATAGCCTTCACAGTATTTTCTTAGTTATTGTGTTAAGACATTTATATTCTACATTTAGTAAATATCACATGTACCCTTCTAAGATGCACTGTAGGTGTGGTCCCACTGATTACCCTTCCTCCACCCATCCTCCTCTATCCCCTTCCCTCCCTTTTCCATTTCCCCATTCCCCATATTCTTGGTTTCATAGGACTGAGTACATTGGATACTTTTCCCTGCTCTGGGAGTATGCCTTCTCTGCACACTAGTCTTCTATTCTCCATTCCTGCCACACCCTGCCCAGGCAGGTACCACCTCAGGCATACCCTTTACTCACGGGGCCTGCATTTCCATCCCAGATCTGTTCCTCCAGTGGCTACCAGTGGAGAAGATGCCTAGCTTCCTGTGGTTGCCCAGAGAGTCAGGGAATGTCTCTTCAAAATATCCCCAGGGGTGTGAGCCCTATTGTTCCCACCACTGTGGCTGCTGCTTTGTGCCACAGGGTACCACTTCTCCTCCTCCTGTAGACTTCCCTCAGCCTCAGTTCACTGTCTTTTCCTTACTACTGTGCAGCAGAATCAGCACAGACCAGCAACAGCCCATGCCCTGTCCATAACTCTGGAGACAATAACCAAGAATCTGGACTCCATGGGGAACAGGCTTCCAGACCTCAGGGTGAGAGTGGAGGGGAGTGCTGGGAGTTCAGAATTGCAGGTAGGGAATATATACAGTTTTATACAGTTTTATGCCTGGTGGGAGAGTGCCATGGCACATTCGTAAGTCCTCTCTAGGGAAGGAGTTCTGGGTTTTTAGAGGGTCTCTCCTGTGGGATAAAATAGGAGGGGATCTGAACTCTGCTCACTTGTTTGTATAGAGTGTACTGCAAGCCATTCTCATGGGGGAGGGGACTCCCATCCACTTGGAGATGGATTTTGTACCTATTGTTTGTTTCCTTGGGGTTGCAGCTCACCTCAGCACAGTTGATGTGCGTTCTTCAACCTTCTGTCTTGGTTCAGCTCCAAACCATCTGCTTACTTGCTAAACTTCTGTCCTTTAAGTCTCCTTCTGGATGGGAGCCTCTATGGAAAGCTGGCTCCAGTAGGCCATCTTGCCTCCGCCCACCCCCCCAAAGAAGTCATTTTACCAAAAAGACACCTGCACTTGATATTTATCATAGAACAATTCACAATCTTAAGTATGCAAAATCAACCTAGGTGCCCATCAGTTCATGAGTGGATTAAGAAATGTGATATGCAGTAGTACTCAGCCATAGAAAAGAATGAAATATGTCTTTTGAAACAACTTGGATGAAACTGGAAAGTATTATCCTAAGTGAAATGTCCCCAAAATGGAAAAACGAGTATCACATGTCCTTATTAACAACTGGGAGCTGAATGATGGGCACACATGATCATGAAGAGATGTAAAGGGCGCCGGGGAACAAGAAAGGGAGAAGGGATGAGGAATAAAAACTTTTGGGTCCAGTGAATACTATTATGTTGACAGGCACACTAAACGCCCCAACTTAAGTATTGTATAAGGTATCTATGTAAAAAACATTTATACTCCCTTAATTTCTTGAAATAAAAAGTAATAAATATACATGTGTTTAATATAAAAAAGGACTATGCAATGCCTTGTAGACAACTTGGAAACAAGTAATCCCCTAATGTTGCCCAAACTTCCACTATTTTCTTTTTTATTAATTTTTATTTATTTATTTTTTTATTAAATCATAATTGTGTACATTGGTGCAATCATGGGGCACAATGTGCTGACTTCTACATACAATGTGAAATATTTTCATTGAACTATTTACCATAGCCTTCATGGCCTTCTAATCACTATATGAAGACATTTATATTCTGCATTTAGTAATTTTCACTTGTACCCTTCTAAGATGCACCGTAAGTGTGATCCCACCAATCACCCTCCCTCCATCCATCCTACCTCTGTCCCTCCTCTCCCTTGCCCCCCTCCCCATTTCTTGTGCTATAACTGGGTTTTAGCCTTCATATGAAAGCTATAGATTGGCTTCATAGTAGGGCTGAGTACATTGGATAATTTTTCTTCCATTCTTGAGATACTTTGCTAAGAAGAATATGTTCCAGATCTATCCATGTAAACATGAAAGAGGTAAAGTCTCCATCTTTCTTTAAGGCTGCATAGTATTCCATGGTACACATGTACCACAATTTATTAATCCATTCGTGGGTCAATGGGCACTTGGGCTTCTTCCACGACTTAGCAATTATGAATTGGGCTGCAATAAACATTCTCCTACAGATACCTTTATTGTGATGTGATTTTTGGTCGTCTGGATATATACCTAGTAAAGGAATTATAGGATTGAATGGCAGATCTATTTTTAGATCTCTAAGTATTCTCCAAACATCCTTCCAAAAGGAATATGTTAGTTTGCATTCCCACCAGCAATGTAGAAGTGTTCCCTTTTCTCCACATCCATGCCAGTATCTCTGGTTTGGGGATTTTGTTATGTGGGCTAATCTTACTGGAGTTAAATGATATCTCAAGGTAGTTTTGATTTGCATTTCTCTGGTGATTATGGATGATGAGCATTTTTTCATGTACTTGTAGGCCGTGTGCCTGTCTTCTTTAGAGAAGTTTCTCTTCAAGTCCTTTTCCCACCCTGAGATGGGATCACTTGTTCTTTTGTTGCTAATATGCTTGAGTTCTCTGTGGATTCTGGTTATTAAACCTTTGTCAGAGGCATTACCTGCAAATATTTTCTCCCAATCTGAGGGCTGTCTCCCTGCTACACTTACTGTGTTCTTAGCAGTGCAGAAGCTTTTTAGTTTGATCAGGTCCCAGTAGTGTATTTTTGATACTGCTTCAATTGCCTGGGGAGTCCTCCTCACAAAAAATTCACCCAGGCCGATTCCTTCAAGAGTTTTCCCTGCACTTTCTTCTAGTATTTTTATAGTTTCATGTCTTAAGTTTAAATCTTTGATCCAGTGAGAGTCTATCTTAGTTAATGGAGAAAGATGTGGGTCCAGTTTCAGTCTTCTGCAGGTCACCAGCCAGTTCACCCAGCACCATTTGTTAAATAGGGAGTCTTTTCCCCACTGAATGTTTTTAATTGGCTTTTCAAAGATCAAATAGCAGTAAGTAGCTGGGTTCATCTCTTGCTTCTCTATTCTGTTCCATACATCTATCTCTCTATTTTTGTGTCAGTACCATGCTGTTTTGATCACTATTGATTTATAGTACAGTCTCAGGTCTGGTAGTGTGAGTCCTTCTGCTCTGTTTTTATTTCTGAGTAATGTCTTGGCTATTTGAGGTTTTTTCTGATTCCATATAAAACAAAGTATTATTTTCTTGAGGTCTTTAAAATATGACAATGGAGCTTTAATAGGAATTGCATTAAAACTGTATATTGCTTTGGGTGGTATGGACATTTTAATAATGATTCTTCCCAGCCATGAGCATGGTATGTTTTTCCATTTGTTGACATGTTCAGCTATTTCTTTTCTTAGAGTTTCATAGTTCTCTTTATAAAGATCTTTCACATCCTTTATTTGATAAACTCCTAAATATTTCGTCTTCTTTAGTACCACTGTGAAAGGGATAGAGTTCTTGACAGTTTTTTTGGCTTGACTATTATTGGTATATATAAAGGCTACAGATTTATGGGTGTTGATTTTGTAGACTGAGACGCTGCTGTATTCCTTGATCACTTCTAAAAGTTTTGTAGTAGAATCCCTGGTGTTTTCTAGATATGCAATCATATCATCTGCAAAGAGTAAAAGTTTAATCTCTTCTGATCCTATGTAGATACCCTTGATCGCCTTTTCTTCCCTAATTGCAATGGCTAAAACTTCCCATTACAATGTTGAAGAGCAATGGAGACAATGGGCAACCTTGTCTGGACCTTTCTGGTTCCTGATCTAAGTGGAAATGATTTCAATTTAACTCCATTCAATACGATATTGGTTGTGGGTTTTCTGTAGATGGCCTCTATTAGTTTAAGAAATGTCCCTTCTATGCCAATTTTCTTAAGTGTTCTGATCATGAAGGGATGCTGGATATTAGAAAAAGCTTTTTCTGCAGCAATTGAGAGAATCATATGGTCTTTATTTTTTAATTTGTTTATGTGCTGAATTACATTTATGGATTTACGTATATTGAACCTTGAGATCTTGGCATAAAGCCCACTTGGTCGTGCTGTATAATTTTTTTGATGTGTTGCTGGATTCTGTTTGTCAGGATCTTATTGAATATTTTTGCATCAATATTCATTAGTGATATTGGTCTGTAGTTTTCTTTTCTTGTTGGGTCTTTTCCTGGTTTAGGGATCAAGGTGATATTCCCTTCATAGAATGTGTTGGGTAGT
>CAUYRH010077693.1:0-16585 GCA_963574655.1 Perodicticus potto
TACAGGCGCCCGCCACAACGCCCGGCCATTTTTTGGTTGCAGCCGTCATTGGTGTTTGGCGGGCCGGGCTGGATTCGAACCCGCCAGCTCAGGTGTACGTGGCTGGCGCCTTAGCCCGTTGAGCCACAGGCGCCGAGCCAAAGAGAATTTATTTATGCAACAAGTATTTGCCTACCCATATAAGTCAGAATATGCTAAGTGTTAGTAGGTGATTCCTGCTGTCGTAGAGTTTAGAGCCCTTTGAAGAAAACCTACAACATACAAAATATGTGTGGGTGTATGTATATATACACCCACACATTTTGATAAAATAACAGGAAAAATGTATGCTATAGGAAAGAATATCAGAAGAACGTGATTTAGATTGATAACACAAAGAAAGTGTCGCCAAAAAAGTGACATTTAAACTGAGACCCAAGTCAGCCAGATGAAATGTGTGAATAAAAGCATTCTAAAGAGAGAGAATAGTACTGTATATGTGAGGCCTGTGTAAGGAAAAGCAAACAAAAGTTGTGTTTAAGGAACTAAAAGAAATTTAGTGTGGCTGCAGTGCAATTAGTAAGGAAGAAACCCTTATAGGAAGAGACTGGAAAGGTGTGCAAAGACTAGATCATGCAGGGCCCACTAAGCACAAGGAAGGCATTGAAGTGTTTGAAGCAACAGAGTAACGTGTTATTTATTTTCCATTTAAGAATGGAAAAACGCAATGTAAAAGGAGGGGTTTTCCTTTGAATGACATGTCACTGGACATGGGGATGGGCCTCGAGACTAAGAGATAGAGACTTCCTCCATGTTCCCGAGTAGGGAAATGAAAGTCAGGAGATAAGGGATTCTAGAATGGAACTGAAACTGGAAACAATTCTAGTCACAAACATCCTGGCTGCACTGAGGTAGCAAGACCACCTACATTATGTGGCCTCAATAGGGATGCTCACTGTGGTAGGCAGAATGATGGCCCCTCAAAGATGTCCGCATCCTAATGCCTAGCACCTGTGAATACATTACTTCACATGGCAGAAGAACTTTGCAGGTATAAGTTAAACTGGCCAAGTGCAGTGGCTCACACCTGTAATTCCAGCACTTTCGGTTGCCAAGGCAGAAGGATCAATAGAGCCCAGGATGTGGAGACCAGCCTGAGCACAAAGTGAGCCCTCAATAGCCCAGCATGGTGGTATGCACCTGTAGTCCCAGTTACTTGAGAGGCTGAGGTAGAAGGATACTTTGAGTGCATGAGTTTGATGTTGCAGTGAACTATGATCATACCACTGCACTCTAGCCTGGGAAACAGAGCAAGACCCTGTCAAAATAAAACAAAGCAAAATATAAGAGTTGAATGAAAAATGGCAGGAGAAAAATTCTATAATATTCAGAATATCAAAATATGAACAATGGACTCATTGGTACTCAGCATAACTGAGAAAAGTTCAAATAATCCAAACCAATGTACAAAAGAAAAAAAAAAAGAGTGAAAAAACAAACATCTGAGCATCCAAAAGTTATGGAACAATACCAAATAATCCTGCATATGAACTATTGAGGAAATGGGGCTTCAAAATATTTGAAGAGGCTCATTGCCTGTAGCTCAGTGACTAGGGTGCCAGCCACATACACCGAGGCTGGCAGGTTTGAGCCTTGCCCCGGCCTGCTATACAACAATAACAACTGCAACCAAAAAATAGCCGGGCATTGTGGCATAGTCCCAGCTACTTGGGAGGCTGAGGCAAAGGAATCACTTAAGCCCAGGAGTTTGTGGTTGCTGTAAGCTGGATGCCACGGCATTCTACTGAGGGCGACATTGTGAGACTCTATCTCAAAAAAAAAATTTTTTTTTGGAGAGATAATGACAGAATATTCCAAAAATAATGAAAGACATCAAACTCACTTTACTCATGTCCTTCTCACTCAGCTGTGCCTAATTTGCATTAGTAATGTGATAGTCTTTCTTTCCATCATGATTGAGAAATGATTACTTATCCCCAGGTCATAAACAATCAATTCTTGAAATCCCTTTAACCTCAGGAATTGTTTGGTTAGGGGCTCAGAAAGGGGGGTTATAACCTGAATTGGTATAAATAGAATGAATATCATACTTTTGTTTCATGGCTGAGGTTATACTCGCTCTGAAAACGAATTATAAAGTCAATAGCCCTAAGATCTTCTGGAATCCATTTCTCTACCATAATGGAAACCAATACATGGAATAGGTCAGAGCTGAAAGGAAGTAGCAAAGCCCTAATCCAGTGGTATCTGAAGCCTGAACTAAAGTTAGATGTTTTAGTTATATAAGTGAATAAATTCCCTATTGTTTAAGCATATTAAATTTCAGTTTTCTCTATTAAGAAATGAGTATAATTGTGATGATGGATGGATGTGTTACTAAGTTCAATGTAAGCAATTCACATTGTATATTTGGAAGCAGTACCCTGAACCCCATAAATGCATCAATGTACAAAGTTATGATTTAATAAAAAATAATTTAAAAAAACAAAATATAGGGCGGTGCCTGTGGCTCATCAAGTAGGGCGCCGGCCCCATATACTGAAGGTGGCAGGTTCAAACCCAGCCTCAGCCGAAGTGCAAAACAGAAAAATAGCCGGGCGTTATGGTAGGCACCTGTAGTCCCAGCTACTCGGGAGGCTGAGGCAAGAGAATCGCCTAAACCCAGGAGTTGGAGGTTGCTGTGAGCTGTGTGATGCCACGGCACTCTACCAAGGGCGATAAAGTGAGACTCTGTCTCTACAAAAAATATATATAGATATAGCATAAATAGCAAGAAAAATAGACCTGAAATAAATAAATAAATTTCAGTTTTCTCAAATCACAGTTGCAAGAAAACAACACAACTGATGTAGTACCCTACCACCAACTCTTAAATACTTAGTACTAAGATCCACTTTATTTATTTATTTTTAGCCGGGGCTGGGTTTGAACCCACCACCTCCGGTATATGGGGCCGCCACCCTACTCCTTGAGCCACAGCGCTGCCCTAAGATCCACTTTAGAGAAAGTGAAAACTCAGCTCTCAACTGTTCTGTTTTGAACACAATTCATAATTCCTAAAGATATACTTGTTTCCCAAAGGGAAGACAATGGTGTCAGGAGAATACTTCCTTTTACCAAGCAAGGAAGCCTGTTTTAATTATTCACTTGTTCATTCATTCAACAAATATTTGTTGAGCACCTGTAATATGCCAGGCATTGTATCAGTCATTGGAAATGTATTGGTGAATAAGGTGTAATTATTTATAAATTTTGGTTTCTGAAAATTTATGAATTGCATGACATGTGTAGCAAACTCCATTTGTTCCTTTTCTGTTTTCTAATGTCTTTTCGTAGTGATATAATTATTATATAGTGCTCTTTGAGAATAAAGAATTTGAGTCCTGTAATCCTAGCACTCTGGGAGGCTGAGGCGAGAGCCTCAGATTGTTTGAGCTCATGAGTTTGAGACTAGCCTGAGCAAAAGCAAGACCCTGTCTCTACTAAAAATAGAAAAAACTGAGGCAAGAGGATCGCTTGAGCCCAAGCTGGAGTTTGCTATGAGCTATGACACCATGGCACTCTACCCAGGGCAACAGCTTGAGACTCTTTCTCAAAAATAAATAAATAAAATAATAATAATAATAATTTGAGTCCTGTATATTAAATGTTTCAAGTTCTATAATTTGCAGGAGAATATCCAGCAGCTAGTCTATCAAGCATAGAAAATGCTTACAAATTTAATAAATATTTTGCTAAAAACAAAAAACTATATTTCAGAAGAATGCTTCTGTTTATAAACAAACAGAATCTCACTTGACTATCCGAAAGATTTGTAGAGTTTGGCTGCTCCATGCATTCTTCCACCCAAATAAGCTTGTCAGGAGTGCAAACAAACCAGGCAAGAATGCCAGCAATCTCAACTTTATTTGGTGAAACACAACTCAGGGTTTAGAAACTGGAGTTCATTCAGTCACAGAATTACAGTATCTGACAGGAAGAATAATAACTTTTGATTTGGAAGGAAAGTTAATGGAAACAGTGAACCCAGGTTTTAGTCCACTATTAACAGTATATTAGGGTATCCTTGAATGAATTGGTTTAACTTTAATGCTGAAATTTCTTCATTAACCAAATGGCCATAATAATATTTGCCCTACCAACCACACAAAGACATTTTAAAAATTGCTGGGCACAGGGAATCACACCTGTAATCGTAGTCCTTTGGGAAGCTAAGATGGGTGGATCACTTGAGCTCAGGAGTTCAAGACCAGCCTGAACAAGAGTGAGACTCCGTCTCTAAAACTAGCCAGATGCTGTGACCAACACCCGTAGTCCCAACTACTTGGAAGAATGAGACGAGAATTATTTGAGGCCAAGAGTTTGAGGTTGTTTTAAGCTATGATGCCGTGGAACTCTACTGAGGGTGACACAGTGATTCTCTGTTTCAAAAAACAAAACAAAGCAAAAAAACAAAGACATCATAAAAATCAATTGACATTGTTATTTTGGAAGTTCTTGGAAAAATATAAAGTACTATATTAATATGAGTAATCATCTGGCTCAGTGCCCATGCCACAGTGGTTATGGTGTTAGCCACATGCACCAAGGCTGGTGGATTCGAACCCAGCCTGGGCCAGGTAAATAACAATGACAACCGCAACAAAAAATAGCCAGGCATTGTGGCAGGCACCTGTAGTCTCAGCTACTAGGGAGGCTGAGGCAAGAGAATCGCTTGAGCCCAAGAGTTTGAGGTTACTGTGAGCTATGATGCTACGGCACTCTACTTAGGGCGACATAGTGAGACTGTCTCAAAAAAAAAGAAAAACATATGAATAATCATCAATAGATGCTACATGACATAGAATTGTGTGGAGTTTATTTTGTTGTTATTTTTAAGTCACAGAGTCAAAGTTGATGAGTTTTTTTGTTTGTTTTTTTGAGACAGAGTCTCACTTTGTCGCCCTTGGTAGAGTGCTATGGCATCACAGCTCACAGCAACCTCCAACTCCTGAGCTTAGGCGATTCCCTTGCCTCAGCATCCTGAGCAGCTGGGACTACAAGCACCTGCCACAACGCCCAGCTATTTTTGTTGTTGTTGCAGGTTGGCCCAGGCCAGGTTTGAACCCGCCACCCTCGCTACCCTTGGTATATGGGGCCGGCGCCCTACTCACTGAGCCACAGGGGCCACCCAAAGTTGATGAGTTTTATACTTGCTTCAATGACATTGAAAAATATTATCAAATAGAAATAATTAGATTGTTTTTTGTTTTTTTTTTTTGTAGAGACAGAGTCTCACTTTACCGGGCATCACACAGCTCACAGCAACCTCCAACTCCTGGGCTTAGGCGATTCTCTTGCCTCAGCCTCCCGAGTAGCTGGGACTACAGGTGCCTACCACAAAGCCCTGCTACTTTTCTGTTTTGCAGTTCGGCTGAGGCCGGGTTTGAACTTGCTACCTTCAGTAATGGGGCCAGCGCCCTACTCACTGAGCCACAGATGCCGCCCAGATCTTTTTTTTTTTTTTTTAAAAACGAGACAGAGTCTCACTTTGTCGCCCCTTGGTAGAGTGCCATGGCATCATCACAGCTCACAGGAATCTCAAACTCTTGGGCTTAAGCGATTCTCGTGCCTCAGCCTCCAGAGTAGCTGGGACTACAGGCACCTGCCACAATGCCCGGGTATTTTTGTTTGTTTGTTTTTGTTTTTGAGACAGAGTCTCACTATGTCTCCCTTATTAGAGTGCCGTGGCATCCAGCTCACAGCAACCTCAAACTCTCGGGCTTAAGCAATTCTCTTGTCTCAGCCTCCCAAGTAGCTGGGACTACAGGCGCCTGCCACAACACCCAGCTATTTTTTTTTGTTGTAGTTGTCATTGTTGTTTAGCAGACCCGGGCCGCGTTTGAACCCACCTACCTTAGCGTATGTGCCCTGGCCCTAACCACTGAGCAATGGGCGCCAAGCCATCAGTCTGGTCTTGAGCCACCACAACCGGCCTAGAACTAATCTTTTTTTGTTTTTGTTTTGTTTTAGAGACTAGAGTCTCACTTTTTCGCCCTAGGTAGAATACCATGGTGTCACAGCTCACAGCAACCTCCAACTCCTGGGCTTAGGCGATTATCTTGCCTCAGCCTCCCGAGTAGCTGGGACAACAGGCACCTGCTGCCACGCCAAGCTATTTTTTGTTGCAGTTTGGACTGGCCGGTTTGAACCCACCACCTCCAGCATATGGGGCTGGCACCCTGCTCCTTTGAGCCACAGGCACCGCCCTGTTTTTCATTTTTATTGTTTTTTTGTTTTTGAGAGAGCCTCAAGCTGTCACCCTGGAAAGAGTACTGTGAAGTCACAGCTCACAGCAGCCTCCAATTCCTGGGCTCAAGCAAGTCTCTTGCCTCCACCTCCCAAGTAGCTGGGACTACAGGCGCTCGCCACAACCCCCGGCCATTTTTTGGTTGCAGCCGTCATTGTTGTTTGGCGGGCTCGGGCTGGATTCGAACCCGCCAGCTCAGGTGTACGTGGCTGGCGCCTTAGCTGCTTGAGCGACAGGGACCGAGCCTGTTTTTTGTTTTTTTAAGAGACAGAGTCTTGGCTTGGCGCCTGTGGCTCAACGGGCTAAGGCACCAGCCACGTACACCTGAGCTGGCGGGTTCGAATCCAGCCCGGGCCCACCAAACAACAATGACTGCTGCAACCAAAAAATGGTCAGACGTTGTGGCGGGCGCCTGTAGTCCCAGCTACTTGGGAGGCAGAGGCAGAAGACTCACTTGAGCCCAGGAATTGGAGGTTGCTGTGAGCTGTGATGCCACAGCACTCCTCTATCCAGGCTGACAGCTTGAGTCTCTGTCTCAAAAAAAAAAAAAAAAAAAGAGACAGAGTCTTACTTTGTCTCTCTCGGTAGAGTGCCACAGGTCACAGCAACTTTCAACTCAGGACTTAGGTGATTCTCTTGCCTCAGCCTCCCAAATAGCTGGGACTACAGGTGCCTGCCACAACACCCAGATATTTTTTGTTGCAGTTTGACTGAGACTGGGTTCGAGCTCACCACCCTCAGTATATGGGGCCAGCACCCTACTCACTGAGCCACAGGCACCACCCCTAGAGTGCAAGTTTTGAATGATGGAACCCCAATAAAAACTATGGACACAGGCTTGAGTGAGTCTCCCTGTGTGTACTATCACATACCAATGCTGGGAAAATAATGCATCCTGACTCTATACAGAGAGAACAATGGAAGCTCCACATTTAGTGATGAAGCTTCCCCACACTGTGCCCTATGTGATTCTTCTCTTGGTTGACATGAATCTGTATTATTTCCCTATAATAAGCAATAACCATGAGGTTAATAGGTTTCAGTGAGCTCTGTGATTCCTTCTACTGAAACCAAGAGTGGTTGTGGGAATCCCTCAACCTTGCAGTGGATATAAGATGTGACGGTGCTCTCTGCAGGGGACTGTTTCCTCTAACTTTGTAGCTGGCCCAAACTTCTTACAACTCCTTTTGACATAGAATCTGTAACACTTTCCCGTTGTAACTCTAGGTATGATTGCATGATATGCTTTGGCTGTGATGTAAGCAGGCACTTGCATATTTTCACTTGTGTTTTTGCCTTTTGTCATCATTAAAAATTGTCCCCATGCGTGTTAGCTTCCTTGAAACGTGTGGAGTAGAGTCAACTCGCTCCAGGTGTCACAACCAAGGCAATTTTAGAATATCCACCAGTTCTAGAAAGACGTGTCAAAGTATAAACTGCTTGCGATTGTGGCCCTTACTTTTCAAAATCCTATACTGCATATATTAACTTAAAAAAAAAAAAAAGTTTATTGGCTCAGTACCTGTAGTTCAGTGTAGGGCGTCAGCCACACACACCAGAGCTGGAGGGTTTGAAAAAAAAAACAGCTGGGCCCTGTGGTGGGCACCTGTAGTCCCAGCTACTTGGGAGGCGGAGGCAAGAGAATCACTTAAGCTCAGGAGATTGAGGTTGCTGTGAGCTGTGACGCCACAGCAAGCTACCAAGGGTGACAAAGTGAGACTCTGTCTCAAAAAAAGAAAAAAGTTGGCTTGGCGCCTGTGGCTCAAGCGGCTAAGGCGCCAGCCACATACGTCTGAGCTGGTGGGTTTGAATCCAGCCCAGGCCCGCCAAACAATGACGGCTGCAACCAAAAAATAGCCGGGCATTGTGGCAGGCGCCTGTAGTCCCAGCTACTTGGGAGGCAGAGGCAGGAGAATCCATTGAGCCCAGGAGTTGGAAGTTGCTGTGAGCTGTGATGCCAGCTCGACCCAGGGCGACAGTTTGAGGCTCTGTCTCAAAAAAAAAAAAAAGTTATTATAAAAACTGTAAAAAAATAGAATATTCAATAGTATACTGACTATAGACATGTACAGACCAAAATTAGCAAAATCACTAGTCAGCATTCCTTATACAAGAGTAATAAACACTTGTTGAATGCCTCTGTGATTCTGTGGGTTTTTGTGAAGCATTATTGTGACAATAGATAACTGTTAACAGCTACCTCCTAATCTTCTATTGTACTGTAAGAATAGAGAATAGATAATGTGAATTGGGGAAATCTCCAAATTCTTTTCTTTTCTTTTTTTTTTAAGTAGGCTTCCAAGCTCCTATTTTTTTTTTTAAGTAAATTTATTTCAGAATAATGTGGGGGTATAAGTGTCCAGGTCAAAATATTTGATTTAATTAGGTAGAGTTTGTCTTCTGGTTATGTCCCACACACAAGAGGTGTGTCAACCTCCCCTACCCCGTGCCTCAGTCAGAGCATCCCAAACCCCTTCCCCCAACCTGAATTGAAATGAGTTTTTCTCCTATTTGGGCATGCATTGGATTGTCTACTGGCTTCCGATTAGTTTTGAGTATATTGCGTATTTGCTTTTCCATTCTTGTGATACTTTACTAAGTATTTGCTTTTCCATTCTGTGATACTTTACGAAGAAGAATGTGTTTCAACTCCATCCAGGATATTACAGAAAATGTGAAGTCACCATCTTTTTTATGGCTGAATAGGATTCCATGGTGTGCATATAACACAATTTGTTAATCCATTCCTGAGTTGATGGGCTTTTAGTTTGTTTCCACATCCTGACAATTGTAAATTGAACTGAAATAAACAATCTAATGTTCTTTTTTTTTTTTGAGACAGAGCCTCAAGCTGTCACCCTGGATAGAGTGCTGTAGCATCACAGCTCACAGCAACCTCCAATTCTTGGGCTCAAGCAAGTCTCCTGCCTCCGCCTCTCAAGTAGCTGGGACTACAGGCGCCCGCCACAACGCCTGGCCATTTTTTGGTTGCAGCCGTCATTGTTGTTTGGTGGGCCCGGGCTGGATTTGAACCTGCCAGCTCAGGTGTACGTGTCTGGCGCCTTAGCCGCTTGAGCCACAGGCGCCAAGCCCAATCTAATGTTCTTATGGTAAAATGATTTTTTTCTTCTGGGTAGATGCCTAGTAGTGGGATTGCAGAGTCAAATGGGAGATCTAATTTGAGATCTTTGAGAATTCTCCATACTTCTTTCCAAAAAGGCTATATGAGTTTGTGACCCTACCAACAGTGTAAAATTGATTCAAGATGGATAAAAGATTTAAATCTAAGACCTGAAACAATAAAAATCCTCGAAGAAATGTATGGAGATACACTTGATGGTATCAGCCTGGGGAAAGACTCGATGCTTTTGTTCTGTGGCAATAGCCACAACAACAAAAAATAAACAAATGGTACTTAATTAAACTGAAAAGCTTCTGTACAGCTAAGGAGACAACAACCAAAGCAAATAGACAGCTTCCAGAATGGGAAAAGATACTTGCATGTTATGAATCGGACAAAGGCTTGATAACTAGGATCTACAGAGAACTCAAATTAATCAACAAAAAAAGAGCCAACAATCCTATAGATCACTGACATGAATAGAAGAGACATGAATAGAACCTTCTCTAATGAACACAGACGATAGCCAGCAAACATACGAAAAAATGCTCATTGTCCCTAATCATCAGAGAAATGCAAATCAAAACCACCCTGAGATATCACCTATCACCAGTAAGATTAGCCCACACCACAAAGTCCCAAAACTGCAGATGCTGGCGTGGATGTGGAGAGAGGGGAACACTTTTTTTTTTTTTTTTTTGAGACAGAGCCTCAAGCTGTCACCCTGGATAGAGTGCTGTGGCATCACAGCTCATAGCAACCTCCAATTCCTGGGCTCAAGCGAGTCTCTTGCCTCCTCCTCCCAAGTAGCTGGGACTACGGGCGCCCGCCACAACGCCCGGCCATTTTTTTTTTTTTTTTTGGTTGCAGCCGTCGTTGTTTGGTGGGCCTGGGCTGGATTCGAACCCGCCAGCTCAGGTGTACGTGGCTGGCGCCTTAGCCCATTGAGCCACAGGCGCCGAGCCAAGAGGGGAACACTTTTACATCTAAATTCTTTTCATTCAACATTGAAAACTTAATGATCATATATTTGAAAAATCCTTGCATTATAAAATATTAGAGATTTAGGAATATTTCAAGCCAAGGCTCAGAAAAGTGAAATATTAAGCACCAAATTAGGTAACAAAAATTACACTTGCTTTGGAAATACAGCCACACACAGTGCATAGTTTGTCCAATACTCAGAACTCCTCTGGATATTGAGATAAAGATTAAATTATACAGGACACTACAGAAGTGTAAATTAGCTATGGTTATAACCCATTATTGAAAGTCTTTTGCCAGAACAATTTTAACTGACGATTTCATATCTTTTTCTTTTTCAACTTTTATCAATTTTCTGATGGAATTCTGGTGACTCCAATGAAATGACCCACAGGCAGTCATGAAAGAACCAAAAACAACAAAAAAGTGAAGATAGGGAGAGGAAAAGCAAATAGAAGAAGTCAATTAACAGGAAATAGAAACCTTTGCTCAATCATGTATTCAAAGTAATTTTTACCTTGTTATGCCATAATTGCTCTTTTTTATCTTATCTTCCAGCTGAGTATGTCCTTTCCTCTTGGTTCCATTCACTGCTGTGTGTTAAGCAATGCTACATGTTTGCAAAGATAGAAGGGAGGGAAACCTGTCATATGTTGCTTTTATTTATTTTTTTAAGACATCAGATCAGAGGCAACATATTTTGCCTTTAAAGAGAAGCGCATGGATCTCCCAGTGTTTACAGAAACACTGGCTTTGCAGATGACAGGGCTCTTTGCCAGTGGGTTATTATTTGAGCTTCTTCCACACCTATTGGCTAAGATATATTTCTTGTCCCACGTGAAGTAAGACAACATACTTACAGAATGAACGTCCAGTTTCTCTTCAAGTTTGCTGTGTGCACATCCTAATGTCCACTCCGGTAATTGGTCAAAGGCTGAGGAAATGAGCTGTCGTCTCACATAATTGCGTGGTCACGAACACACACACAAACGCACCATACACACATGTCATATGCATCACTAACCTTCTTTTTTTTTTTTTTTTTTTGAGACAGAGCCTCAAGCTGTCACCCTGGATAGAGTGCTGTGGCATCACAGCTCACAGCAACCTCCGATTCCTGGGCTCAAGCGAGTCTCTTGCCTCCTCCTCCCAAGAAGCTGGGACTACAGGCGCCCGCCACAACGCCCAACCATTTTTTGGTTGCAGCCGTCATTGTTGTTTGGCGGGCCCGGGCTGGATTCGAACCCACCAGCTCAGGTATACATGGCTGGCGCCTTAGCCCGTTGAGCCACATGCGCCGAGCCGCATCACTAGCCTTCTGACAGCAGAGACTGTAAGTTATTCACCATTGTATTCTCAATTCTAGCATGATGACTGGGGCATAATTGGTTTACAATAAGTATTTGTTTAATAAAAGAATAAACACATGTCTTCCAATATACTGTTAACTCACGTCCACCACCAAAGGGCTAGGCTGGGGTTAAATCACTTGAGGCTCAATTTGTGTCCTTAATAGTGTGTATCATGTTAATTTATTACATGACTGAATGAATCCCCTTGCTTTAAAGCTAAGCATGTCTGACAAAAGACAATTGTTACCTTATGAGCTACAAAAATAGGGAGGATTATAGTTATACCATATTTGTTGTCTTTACTAATCATACTCTGTAATTATTTAACATAATTAATGAACTAGTTGAGCATTTTTAATGGCTTTATGGAGATATAATTGAAACAACATACAATTTACCCACTTAAAGTGTGCAATTTAATGATCTTCAGGAGGTTCGCAAAATTGTGCAACCATCAAGGAAGCCAATTAGACATTTTCATTGCTCCAAAAAACCCCCCACAAAACAAAACCCTATTCCCATTAGCAGTGGCTCCTCATTATCTACAAACAGTACTCCCACCCCCACCCCACCTCTATAGAGTTTCCTATTCTGAACATTTCATATAAATATAATACGTGATCTTTTATGACTGAATTCTTTTAATTAGGATAATGTTTTCAAGCTTCATCCACATTGTAGTGTATATCATTCATCTTTGTTGCCAAATAAAATGTCATTTTATGGATAGATACAAGACTGCTTCCCTGTTTATTAGTTGATAGACATTTAATGTTTCTACTTTTCGGCTATTTTGAATAATGCTGTTATAAAAATTCATGCACAAGGGAAGTGCCTGTGGCTCAAAGGAGGAGGGCGCCTGCCCCATATGCCAGAGGTGGTGGGTTCAAATCCAGCCCTGGCCAAAAAAAAAAAAAAAACCACACACACACAAAAATTCATGCACAGTTTGTGTGTGGGCATATGTTTTCAATTGTCTTGCGTGTATACACCCTGGATGGAATTGCTGGGTCATTTGGTAACTCTATATTTAACTTTTTTTTTTTTTAAAGCCTTTTTTTTTTGACCGAGGCCAGGTTTGAAAGCACCACCTCCGGTACATGGGGCCGGCGCCCTTCTATATTTAACTTTTTGAGGAACTGCTGAACTGTTTTCCAAAGCAGCTGCACCATTTACAATCCCACCAGCTGTGTATCAAGACTCCAATTTCTCCACATCCTCACCACTCCTGGTCATTATCCACCTTTTTGATTGTAGTCATCTTAGTGGTTATAAGATGTTTCTTATTGTGATTTTGATTGGCATTTCCCTGGTGGCAAATGATGTTGAGTATCTTTTAATGTGCTTTTTGGTTATTTTTATATCTTCCTTGGAGAAATGTCTGTTCAGATCTTTTGCTCAGGTTTACTTTCTTTTGGTTTTTGTTTCTGAGATGGTGTCTCGATATTACCCAGGCTGGTCTCAACCTCCTCTGCTCAAGCAATCCTCCTGCTACAGCCTCCAGAATAGCTGAATATAAGCACATATTGAGACAGTATTCGGACAGGACTTGGGCCTCCCTTCTGACCAAGGGAGACAACATCGGGCAGCATAACCTTATGAATAAAGCTTTTCAGGTCCACTGGAGCAAGATACTGACATAGACTGATAAAGCACCTGGCTGCAAAAGAACCAGATCGATCCAGATCCAACTGCCTAAAGCCAGAAAAGACTACTACACTGAATTACCCTGACTTTTCCCTCACTGTATTCTCATTTTAATGCTAAAATTCACTCCCAGGATGGAGATTTAACATGCTAATGACATATATGATGCATGAAAAACCTTGTAATACAAGTATGTGGGTGCAAGAAATTCTCCACCTCTACATGCTTACACTTCACCTTTTCCTGCCAACCCTCTTCAACACTCTCCCTGAACTCCTTTTGGAGAAACTGCCTGAGGACTTTTTTCTTTGTGCTGTCTGCCTTCTGTTCTAAGGTGAGCCTTAATAAAGTCTTGCCTGTGGCTGGTGCGGTGGCTGACTCACGACTGCAATCCTAGCACTCCAAGAGGCTAAGGCGGGTGGATTGCTTGAGTTCAGGACTTTGAGACCAGCCTGAGCAAAAGTGAGACCCCTCCCATCTCTAATAAAATAGAAAAATTGAGGCAAGAGGATAGCTTGAGCCCAAGAGTTGGAGGTTCCTGTGAACTATGACATCACAACACTCTACCCAGGGGGACAGCTTGAGACTCTGCCTCAAAAATAAATTAAAAAATAAAAAATAAAGCCTTGCCTGTGACTTCCATTTGGCCTCTTGTTAATTTCTATTACCTGCCTGCACAGGTAACACCAGCACACCCAGCTAATCAAAAAAAATTTTTTAGAGATAGAGTCACCTATGTAGTCCAGGCTGGTCTTAAACTCCTGGTCTCCAAGACCTCCTGGGATCCTCCTTCCTGAATGCCGAGTGTAACACAGGCAAAGACCTGAAAAATAGCAAAAGGGTTTCACCAGCTGTCTCTTTAAAAGCCTCTCACCCTTTTAGGGAACTAAAACCTACATTCCTGCCTGAGGACTGTAATCAAAGGGGTGAGGAAATGTTCTTTGTTTTTTTGTAATGCAAGAGATGGCTCAACAGAATTGTCTGAGCTGAAGTCAGAAGATTGTTTTCACTGGTAATGGTGTAAATCAGAACTATAGATTATAAACAGTTATAGCCTGAAGCTCAAACCTCCCCCTTTAAAAGTTCTGTATTTCTGCTTATAGTCAGGACGATTTTTATTTCTAAGACAGGAATCTACTATCCTCCTCATTTATCCGGCAATTTAATAAACTTCTCCTTCATTTTCCTCAATCTGCCCCTTCTGGTTCTTCATTTGGCCATGGGGACAAGTACCGGTAACATGAGTAGCGGGGATTACAGCCATGAACCACCTGTGCCTGGCTCTTGCTCATTTTATTAATTTCTTTTTTTTTTTGTAGAGACTCTCACTTTGTCACCCTGGGTAGCGTGCCAAGGCATCACAGCTCACAGCAACCTCCAGCTCTCTTGGGCTTAGGCGATTCTCCTGCCTCAGCCTCCCGAGTTGCTGGGACTACAGGCGCCTGCCACAACGCCCGGCTATTTTTTGTTGCAGTTTGGTTGGACTGGGTTTGAACTCTCTACCCTCGGTATGTGGGGCTGGCGTCCTACTCACTGAGCCATGGTGCCATCGGACCTTTGCTCATTTTAACATTGGGTCATCTTTTTGTTACTGAGTTGCCAGTGTTCTCTACATATTCTGGATACAGAGTATGTGTGGGTGCCCCGCACACAGTCAAGAAATACAATGCAGGTCTATAGTATGCTATGGTGGTTGAAAACACAGCTTCTGCGCAGTGCCTGTGGCTCTTAGAGTAGGGCGCCGCCCCATATACTGAAGGTGGTGGGTTCAAACCCAGCCTCAGCCGAACTGCGAAAAAGAAAGAAAGCCGGGCGTTGTGGCGGGCGCCTGTAGTCCCAGCTACTCAGGAGGCTGAGCCAAGAGAATGCCCTAAGCCCAGGAGTTGGAGGTTGCTGTGAGCTGTGTTACGCCACGGCATTCTACCAAGGATGATAAGGTAAGACTCTGTCTCTACAAAAAAAAAAAAAAAAGCACAGGTTCTGTCATGAGACAGACAGCCTTGAGTTATAGACAAATTATTTAACTTTTCTAAGCCTCTTTTTTCCCTCATCTAATAAAGGAAAAATAACAATACTTAGCTCGTAGCATGTGAGGATTAATGATAACTATGTGAAGCATTTAGTATGGTGCTTGAAATACAATAAATGCTCAGTAAGTCTTAGCTATTTTTCTCTTTCTTTCTTTTTTTTTTTTTGAGACAGAGCCTTAAGCTGTCACCCTAGATAGAGTGCTGTGGCATCACAGCTCACAGCAACCTCCAATTCCTGGGCTCAAGCGAGTCTCTTGCCTCCGACTCCCAAGTAGCTGGGACTACAGGCGCCCGCCACAATGCCCAGCCATTTTTTGGTTGCAGCCGTCATTGTTTGGCGGGTCCAGGCTGGATTCGAACCCGCCAGCTCAGGTATACGTGGCTGGCGCCTTAGCCGCTTGAGCCACAGGCACCGAGCCAGCTATTTTTCTTATGATAGAACTTAATACTTACCCAAAATATAGTTATTTTGACTTTTTAAACGATTATAGTCCCATTCCCCCCCTCCAAGCATGCCTCTCTATCTCTTTGAAATTCATTAACTTTATACCTCATTTTCCTCAAATTTTCTGTGTCTTCCTGAAGGATAATGAACCAACCTAGTTAAAAACAAACAAAAAAGCAAAAAACAGGGTGGCGCTCATAGCTCAGTGGGTAAGGTGCCAGCTACATACACCAAGGCTGGTGGGTTCAAACACGGCCCGGCCTGCTAAAACATTGACAACTGCAACAACAACAACAACAAAATAGCCGGGCATTGTGGCGGGTGCCTGTAGTCCCAGCTACTTGGGAGGCTGAAGCAAGAGAATTGCTTAAGCCCAAGAGTTGGAGGTTGCTGTGAGCTGTGATGCCACGGCAATAGCTGCTTGAGACTCTGTTTCAAGCTCAGCGCCTATAGCTCAGCAGCTAGGACACCAGTCACATCCACCAGAGCTGGCAGGTTTGAACCCAGCCCTGAGCTACCAAACAACAATGACAACTACAACAACAAAAAAATAGCTGGGCTGGATCGGCGTCTGTGGCTCAACGGGCTAAGGCGCCAGCCACGTACACCTGAGCTGGCGGGTTCGAATCCAGCCCGGGCCCGCCAAACAACAATGACGGCTGCAACCAAAAAATGGCTGGGCGTTGTGGCGGGCGCCTGTAGTCCCAGCTACTTGGG
>CAUYRH010077694.1:0-10373 GCA_963574655.1 Perodicticus potto
ATCCATGCCTATTTTCTTATGTGTTCTGATCATGAAAGAATGCTGGGGCTCGGCGCCTGTGGCTCAACTGGCTAAGGCGCCAGCCGCATACACCTGAGCTGGTGGGTTCGAATCCAGCCCGGCCCGCCAAACAACAATGACGGCTGTAACCAAAAAATGGCCTGGCGTTGTGGCAGGCGTCTGTAGTCCCAGCTACGTGGGAGGCGGAGGCAGGAGACTCGCTTGAGCCCAGGAATTGGAGGTTGCTGTGAGCTGTGATGCCACAGCACTTTAACCAGGGTGACAGCTTGAGGCCCTGTCTCAAAAAAAAAAAAAATTGATAAAAAATAAAAATAAAGCGTAAACAAATTAAACAAAATTGAAAAGACAACAGAATAAAAAAACAAACATAGAAGATAAAAGGATAGCATTACGTATGCAAATACATGTATATAACATATATTCCATAATAATAATACTAAGATTTCAATCAATAAATGATCCAACACCATAACTAAATGATTCTCACACAAGTTCAACTATTAAATTTATGGGAAATTGTTCAACTCTGTTAGAAAGAATAATGTACAGGGCAGAGCCTGTGGCTCAGTGGGTAGGGCGCTGGCCCCATATACTGAGGGTGGCGGGTTCAAACCCAGCCCTGGCCAAACTGCAACAACAAATAGCCAGGCGTCGTGGTGGGCACCTGTAGTCCCAGCTACTTGGGAGGCAGAGGCAAGAGAATCACCTAAGCCCAGGAGTTGGAGGTTGCTGTGAGCTGTGACACTATAGCACTCTACCAAGGTTGACAAAGTGAAACTCTGTCCCTAAAAAAAAAAAAAATAATAATAATGTACCAAATAATCTATGGATAAGAATAGTACACCTTATAACTAAATTAGCCAACGTGAATCCCTCCTAATCATTCATCCGAAGTAATGGACGACCCATTTCTGTATTTATAAATAGACTCCCAAGGTTCCCTATGAAGACAATTTATAATTAAGGAATTAGATTAATAATTTGGGAACTAGTTTCTTCTACACATGTAAAGAACCCCACATGGCATAGGTGGCTCATTGGCACAGCATCTTTACCCTAGCAGCTGGTCTCAGAGATAGAGAAGCAGGTGACAGAAACACAAGAAAAGCCAGAGCCAAGAAACTTAATGACAAAAGACTTAGCTGGTGCTCGCTTTGCCAGCACATATTCTAAAACTGAAACAAAACAGAGGAGATTAACATGACCCCTGCACAAAGATGACACTCAAATTCATGAAAAGTTCCATTTTTCGATAAATATAAAAAAGCATTAGCTGAGGCCTTTCATCTCATTGAAGCAAGATTTGCTAAGCTTGAAGAACAAGGTCTCCTAACACTGAGCGTTTACAAAGGTTTACTGGATAGTCAGTGAGAACATCAGCTGCCACAGGCCATTGGTGATGAATACAAAAGAAAAAGGCTGTGCAAACAACCCAAGATACATTTTGCAAGAAACTGACTTCCATGGTGGGTTCCCTCCTCCAGCAACCAAATCAAATCCCAACTTTCAGCACCTTCTCTGTCATCTTCCAGCCAATTTTCAGTCTACCTTCTTGCCTCAAAATGATCCTTCCAGTAAGCAAGACATCGATGCAACATTAGGTAAGTGTTAACTTTTAATATTCTTCTTGAAATTTCTCCTATCTCTAAATTTTTTGTATAGATTTGCTTTTATTTCAGTGGAAAGAAAGAGCGCAACAGTTTCGGTAACATTACTACAGCACAGGAATATTATTATTATTACAGTGTTGCCCTGTATTATTATTACTGCATGAGAGCCAACTATGCTGTTGTTATTATCATTATTACCATACATGCACTGTTCATCTGGGATCCAAGCTACATACGGATCCAAACTAAAGATGTTATCAGGAATGCTGTCTCATGCATCAGCTGGGGACCGCCTGTAATGAAGTTTTATAAAGTCATGTTTTTTATTATTAAGTAATAATAATTTAATATTTAGCAATATTAGTTAAAGTAATATTTATTCCTGGAAAGGTATATTTTAATTTATATTTTCATGCATTACCAATGATATTATAAAGTAGTGTCATGCTTTCAGAAACAATTTGGAAATATGCATCAGGAACTTAAAATATGTTTATGTTCATACCCATGAACTCACTAATTCCATTTCTGGAAATCTTTAACCATCCAACATTCCACAGCCATAAACAGACTTATCACTTTATTGTGTGGGATGGTGAACTTTTAAAAATGTGGTTATATGTAGTAAACAGTAAGGAGTTCTATGTGGTAAAGAGTAAAAATGGTTAACATAAGTATGTACTTAAATACAAACCTTTAAAAACTATGGTTTGATAGTTTTAAACCAAAATAATCAAGGATCTTTTTCTAATTTATCTACTCATACCAATAAATTTTATGTGATGTCATTTTCCATTTTAAATCTGCCTCCAATATTTAAACCTTAATAAATACTTAATATTTTCTCATACATGATTCCATATAAATAACATATTACAGACAATATATTAACAACTATTTACATACCAATGTACATTTGGGGTTGTGCTATTTTAAAGACTTCCCTTGAGACTATGAATAAAGAGCGTGCTTTGAAGAAGATGTCCAGGTCTGAGAGTCAGGTTCATAACAGGAGGAATGGAATGAATTTGCTCCTTTAAATATGAAGATGTTGGTGTTGGGGAGTTTTTCAACATGCATCTCATGTTAAAGACATTGTACATGTAAAAATTTTAAGCTACAAGTGAAATTGCAGACATTAAAGAATTTAAGGCTTTAAATTAAAGCCTTTCTATATAAGGCTGTTTTAATTTTGTACTGTCAGCAAGTAAGGTAAAGAAAGGTAAAGGGAGAATCTATCCCATTAACAACTCCAAAATGGGACAGGTCAAAATTATTTGAAGGTTGAATGAATACTATTAAAGCAAGTCCTATTGTACTTTACACAGGTCATTAGTTTTGTGTTTTTATTGAATGTGCTTTCAGATGTTTCAAAAGGTCCTGGAATCTTTAGAGAACCATAGTTGTACAAGCAGGATATCAAAGAAGACTATAAAATAAAAGTAACAATGAAATCTAAATCATACCTCTTTATCCCTTAATAAGGAGTTTGAGATCACTGTCTGTTTGACATTTTCCTGGAGACATAATTGTTGGCACTCTGCACAATCTGTCGGTGTAGTTTATTTGACAAACAATACTTGGTAGAAATGTATGCCCAGATCGCCTGGAAAAGTGACTGGGTGAGCGTTTGGGTGATTTCATCATCGTTATGTCATTGAATTCAAGTCAATTCAGTTTGTATTAACTACACCTGTACATTTGCCTGGCACTTGGATAAGTGACAGAAAGATTACCAAAACACAGGGCCTGCAGTTACTCAGAAAGAAGCCTTTGCAGACTCGGCTGCAGAGAGCAGTCCCATGGAATAACCCACACCAGTCAGTTTAATAGATACAGGATAATAGAGATTGAGGTCACAGAGCAGAGCCAACCTTCCCTGGGGAGTTCATCTTCCCATACAAGACGATGTTTAAACTTCATCTTAAAAGGTGGACTAGAAAGAAGCAAGAGGATAATGATATGCCTGGGGACAAATCATTCCAGGTAGTAAAGCAACCTGCCAAAGACGGAGACGGGAAGCAGAGTGTCTGATTAGACCAGAAGGGGTGTGCTGGAAGGAAAAACTGGGGAAGCAGTTGGAGCAGAAAATGGAGGTCAGCTCTGGAAGATGTTCCGAGCTGTATGTGCTTAACTTTAGCTGAGGAATGGAGGTCAAATCAGAGGGGCAAAAGTGGTGACTGCAATAGTTTAGTTCTGAGGTTATGTTAAACATTTTAATAAGTTTTCCTTTGGCCTGGTGCCTAGCCAAGAAAATCACTCTGGGAGGCTGAGGCAGGAGGATACCTTGAGCACAAGAGTTCAAGACCAGCCTGAGCAAGAGCAAGACCCATCTCTACTAAAAATAGAAAAACTAGCCGGCGTTGTGGTGGGTGCCTATAGTCCCAGCTACTCAGGAGGCTGAGGCAGGAGGATCACTTGAACCCAGGAGTTTGGGGTTGCTGGGAGCCGGGATGATGCCACTGCACTGTAGCCTGGGGGACAAAGTAAGGCTCTGTCTCGAACAAAATAAAACAAAACAAAACAGATTTACTCACTTATAAATTAAATAAATTTAAAGCTTTAACTGTTTTTAAACCATACAAGGATTTTAAGAAATAAAAAGAATAGCCAGAAAGGAAGGCATTTCACAGAAACCACTGGTAACTAAGAAGTTGGCCTCTATGGAGATTTCGGGGGTGGCTTGCTAGTGCCTTAAAGCTCGAGGCTTCCAAACCGCCACTCAAAAGACATGTTAACTCTAAATGGAAGAATCGAGCGCTCCAGCCAGAAGGGCACATCAATCAAACGAACCTTCCCCTCGTAGATTTCGGGCTCACTGAAAGTTCGATTAGCATTAGCATAATATCTACATTTCAAAATTTTAGCCAAGAAGACATTGGTTAAGATGGGAGACAGTACAATTCATCAGTACAGTTAGTGCCGTTAAGTTATGGAGCCCCTGCTGAACGTGATCTTGCAAAGCTGGATCTTTTGTATGAAATATGAAGCTATTGTCCGTGTTTTATAATGTGCAGTGTTGAAGCATTAAATATTTTTAGACTTCTGAGATTTTCTTTTTTTCGAGACAGTCTCTGTTGCCCAGGCTAGAGTGCTGTGGCGTCAGCCTAGCTCACAGCAATCTCAGACTCCTGGGTTCAAGCGATCCTCCTGCCTCAGCCTCCTAAGGAGCTGGGAGTATAGGTGCCTATCACAGTGCCTGGCTAATTTTTCTGTTTTTAGGAGAGATAGTTTTGCTCTTGCTCGAGCTGGTAGACTTCCTTTTGTTTGTTTGTTTGTTTGTTTGTTTGGTATCACTTTTTTTCTCTTTCAGTTAAAATTGCTGAGAAGAGCAACATTTTTCTGCTTTCGCTTTGTCTTCTCCCTGGATGCCCCACCTTCTTGGAACACTCAGTGGAAACTCTCAGTACATACTGTAGCTTTGCACATGGGTCAGAAGGGTCCAGAAATGTCTCCCAGGCATTTATGTCTTTAAGTCAATTGTGTTTTTCACAGCTCTGCAGAGTTGTAGCATTTCAGAACTCAAAACATTCATAGAGATCATGCAATCCAACTCTTCATTTTATAGAAACTTTCCATGCCATTCCATTTTCGCTGATCAGATTGGCAGAATATAAATAAGGTTTATGATAGTCAATGTTAGTGAAGTTGTTAAAAGGGAGGATTTTCAGACCTTGGTGGGGAAAACATTGAACCATACACTTTTGGAAGGCAGTTTGGCACTACAAATTCAAAATACATATAACCTTTGACTCAGCGATTCCAATTTTATTTATTTATTTCTTTGAGACAGAGTGTCACTATGGTAGAGTGCCGTGGTGTAACAGCTCACAGCAACCTCTGACTCTTGGGCTTAAGCGATTCTCTTGCCTCAGCCTCCCAAGTACCTGGGACTATAGGTGCTCTCCACAACCCCCAGCCATTTTTTGGGGGTGGGGGCCAGGGCTGGGTTTGAACCTGCCACCTCTGGTATATGGGGCTGGCGCCCTACTCCTTTCAGCCACAGGCGCCACCCCCAGCCATTTTTTTGTTGCAATTGTCATTGTTGTTTGTCAGGCCCAGGCTGGATTCGAACCCGCCAGCTCCGGTGTATGTGGCTGGCACCCCAGCCGCTGAGCTGCATGTGCTGAGCCAGTATTCCAATTTTAGAAAGCTGTCCTAAAGAATCCTAACATATACACCTGAGAACGTATGTACAAATGTGCCTGTTGCAGGATTTTTAGATAATGAAAATTCAGGGACAATCTGGATGTCCATCAGTAGTGAGAATTGTTAAACATGTAAGTATCTCCGTGCTATGCAATGTAAGACCGCAATAGGAAAGAATGTCCATGAGTAGAAAAACCAAGTTAGAGGCCAGGAGCAGTGGCTCACGCCTGTAATCCTAGCACTCTGGGAGGCCAACGCTGGTGAATCGCTTGAGAGCTTGAGTTTGAGACCAGCCTGAGCAAGGGTGAGACCCTGTGTCTACAATAGCTGGGCACTGGGCAGCGCCTGTGGCTCAAAGGAGTAGGGCACCGGCCCCATATGCCGGAGGTGGCGGGTTCAAACCCAGCCCCAGCCAAAATAAAAAAAGTAAAATAGCCGGGCATTGTGGCGGGCGCCTGTAGTCCCAGCTACTCAGGAGGCTGAGACAAGAGAATTGCTTGAGCCCAAGAGTTTGAGGTTGCTGTGAGCTATGACACCACGGCAAGAAAGTGAGACTCTGTCTCAAAAAAAAAAAAAAGGAGGGTGGCGTCTATGGCTCAAAGGAGTAGGGCACTGGCCCCATATGCTGGAGGTGGCGGGTTCAAACCCAGCCTCAGCCAAAAACTGCAAAAAAAAAAAGGAAAAGCAAGTTATAGAACAATATAAAGTTTGATTCTCTTTTTATAAAAGTATTTAAATGATTATAGAGAAATACATAGAGTGATGTCTAACAAATTTTTAACAGGTTACATCATAATGTTGACTCAGAGTGAGGCAAAGTACATTTTACTTGATATACTTAAATATTGCTTAAAATGTTTATAAGTATGAATTACATTCGTCTCTTTTTTTAGAAAAAACATCTGAGATCTGAGCTGTGTATATGTGGACCAACTTGCCCAGTCACTTAGATGGTTAGTGACAAAGATAGGCTTAAACCCCTGGTTTTCTAATTCCAGTTCAGTGCTTTTTCTACTCATCCAAGGTGTTGAGAACCTTTGCCTGAACCTCTGGTTTCCTGAAGATCTAGTCAGATTTTATATAACTCAATTAATAAATGGATGCTTCTATCACAGCAAATAAATCCGTAAGCCTCTTAATTCTTTTCAAGATTGTTTTCTTTATATACTCAAATTAAAAGAAATATTTATCGTTACTATATTTTTATGAGCAATTTTGACCATGTCCCTAACCACTGATCTATAAAGACAGGGTTGAAATTAAACCTTGAATATTATTTCCGACCTGGATAGAAGGCCCAGACTTTTCCAACAGAGAACACAAGTCTATTTGCAAACTACAGAGGAATTTGCTATCATGTTTCCTCATCTGTTCTTAGAATATCTTCTGCAGTGTTACTCAACTATAGTTGTTATATTTAGCTGCATTTTGGAATTCATGATGGACAGCACCACTACTTTCCATTTAGTTAAATTAAGTATATAACTTCTGGTTTTACTTTAAAATCTATAGCAGCATTAACTTTCCCCCACATATTTATTTTTCAAGTTTAATTTTTGTGATCCCCAAATTCAAAGTGTAGAGTCATAATTTTCACACTTTAGGAATGGTCATGATTATAGGGTTAATTTTTTTTTTAACCAATCAACAAATGAGGAGAAACCTGTAAAAGCAATTCAAAGGCAGACTTTAAAAATAATGTGTTTAAAAGTTATTTAACTATGTGAGAATATGTCACGATACCATGATCGATAAGAAGAGATACAAAAAATTGTACCCCAAATTATTCCTCTTCAATAAACATATATATATATTTATATAGCCATCTACACATAGCATAAGGTCTTGACAGAAATGGATGTAAATATTAACAGCAACTCTGGATGATGAGATTCCGATTTGTATTTTCTTTTCTCTACTTCCAAGTGTTTTCTCACATGTTGTCAAAAAAAATTTACTTTCGACATCAGAAAAAAGTCCTTAAAAAGAAGATCTAGAAGCCAATATAACCTAAAACAATACTTCCAGAACACCTTTTTCTGGTAATGATAGTCAGTGTTAGGCATTCCCAGAAGAGAATGACGTAATCTCATATTCATTTGTGTCTCCATTTGCCGTAAGGAAGGAACTGAAGTTTGACTTCATAAAAGAAAAATGAGACTTCAGTAATACGGAGGGGAATGAGGGAGATCAAAAGCAAGCAAAGAGAGAAAGTAGGTCCGTGGACTGATTTACTGACTTGCCAGGGGAGAGCTCAGATTTCAGATATAGAATGTCCAAAGCCAAGGCGACTTCCAAGCAGGGACTTGGTGGAAGGTGGGGGGAAGGACACATGTTATGGAATGAAAGGGAGATGGAAACATTCCCCTGGACACAGGAAAGGAACTGGACCATTCCTGACCTCTAACCCTCAGCCGGGTCCTGGCACAGTTTCTGGCATGTTGCAGCCTCTCCATTTTTTTCAGGATGGTCATTGCAGGAAGTTGCGGCAGCTGCCCAGCCCAGAACAGATTGAGACTGAAGCCACAATTATGCGGGTAACTCAACAAGTTGAAACATACCAGTGAAGTCTTGCTGGTATTAATATCTTTGGTGGAAAGCTTTGTTACTCAGCTGAGAAATCTGTAATTGAAAGCGCTTTCTTAGGTCCTGACACTTTTGGGGGGGCAAAAAGAGTAGACTAAAGCAGAAGAAAGTGAACTAATCATCATAAAATATTAGAATCATAGAAGGAAAAAGAAAACCCCAATTTCCTAATCAGTTACCTGTTATTTTATTTTCTTAGTGATCAGGACACGGCTGAGTAGGCTGTAGAGAGGTCTTGGCTAAACTATTGCAGAGAAATGTTAATATCTATAATTTGATGGGCTGCCAACTTTCTGCATCATCTTGTAAAATATCTTTAGCCTCTTTCTGTGCTTCAGTATTCCCATCTGTAAAAGCGAATTCAAATTATACGTGACACATTATCCTTAAAAATAATAGGAGCATTCAAGTGCAATGCTGAAATAAACGTAGAAACATACCATGCCATGTTATTGCTTAGTATTTTGGGGGGTAATGATCTCTCATCCACTCATTCTTGGTGATTAACAGTTTATTTCAGAAAAAAAAAAACCCAGCAAGGATTTATTTATAGTTAATTCTCAATATTATGTCACCTACTTGGCCGGTTATTTTTCTTCTTCCTTCATTCTGCAAAATGAGTTAAATGATTATTAACAACTCCCACAGTGGTGGAAAAAACGTGAAGTGTAATGACAACTCCATCAGCATTTATACATACTAGTACTATTTCTTTTTTTTTTTTTTTTTTTTGAGACAGAGCCTCAAGCTGTCACCCTGGATAGAGTGCTGTGGCATCACAGCTCACAGCAACCTCCAACTCCTGGGCTCAAGTGAGTCTCTTGCCTCCACCTCCCAAGTAGCTGGGACTATAGGCGCCCGCCACAACGCCTGGCCATTTTTAGGTTGCAGCTGTCATTGTTGTTTGGCGGGCCTGGGCTGGATTTGAACCTGCCAGCTCAGGTGTACATGGCTGGTGCCTTAGCCTGTTGAGCCACAGGCGCCGAGCCCATACTAGTACTATTTCAAAGGTCACATTGAGAAAGGCAGTTGAAGCTATAGATTAAAACAGGAAATATTAAATTACCTGCGAATTTCACTTGTCTAAACCACCCTTAACCAACAACCTCTCCACTGGCCACCCTCACCTCCTGGACATTTAAGGTATTGAATGGGTAAGGAGGTGGATTTGGTTCCTTAGAAAAAGTAGAGTCCAGGTTTGAGGTTTGGGGGACTAGCCCTAAACTAATACTGTGAGGGTTTTTTTAGTGGCTGGTGGAGAGGAGAGAATGAAGGAAAAATGTAAAGTCAGAATTTAAAGAGAGTTTTTTAAGAGTAGTTGGGTTGAGGGTCTGTTTACCTCTAAAGTGTGAGGACTGGTGGAAGGGCTTGTTTTGAACTAGTTTCGTTTTTATTATATATATGAAATACGGGAAGGTTAAATCTTTATGTCATGGGTTTTTGTTGGACTTGTATTTTTTAACTAAATTATTTTTTAAATTATTTTAATTGTATTGATTTACTTTTTATTTTGATTATTTTATGTTATTTATTTATTTATTTTTTGAATTCAGGGAACTTTATTGATGTTACATGACAAGGTGGGGCTCCCTAGGCCCCTCCCATTCTTTAGGGGGTCTGGTGTGGAAACTTTTGAGGGGAGAATCTCAGTTAGGTGGGGGACTGAGTAGGCAGGGGCACCCCAGCAGCTAAGGGCCTTTCTCTTCCTCTCGTGCTCTGGCTGGGGCTGGTAGTCTGGGGGTTCTTACTCCTTGGAGACCATGTGGGCCATAAGATCCACCACCCTGTTGCTGTAGCCAAATTCATTGTCATACCAGGCAATGAGTTTGACAAAGTGGTCATTGAGGGCAATGCCAGCCCCAACATCAAAGGTGGAAGAATGGGGGTCACTGTTGAAGTCAGAGGAGACAACCTGGTGCTCGGTATAACCCAGGATGCCCTTGAGGGGGCCCTCTGATGCCTGCTTCACCACCTTCTTGATATCATCGTATTTGGCAGCCTTCTCCA
>CAUYRH010077695.1:0-12834 GCA_963574655.1 Perodicticus potto
TTTCATCAAACTGTTTAACATAGCCTTCATGGCATTTCCCAAGTCTTTGCTCTTAAGGTCCACACAACTACCTATACTGATAAGTACAGAGACCAGATCTTAGAGGGTCTTATTTTTTATAAACCAATAATAGTAAACTGCATTAATCTTCGTTAATGACTTCAACTATTATCCAAGGAATAAGCATGACAATGAAAAGACTTGCTTCCATGTAGATCCGTAAGATTACAGAGCATTTTTAAAACAATGACAACAATAATATACAAGCTAAGAGATGTGAGGAATAGATGTTGAAATGTTAACATCCAGATAGCAGGAATCCTAGAATAAGAGAAGAATAAAATTATGAAAAAGTAGTATTTGAAGTAATGATGATGATAAAATTCCTAGAACTGAATAATCTCATTACTTTTCAAGTTGGATAGGTAAGAACAAAGTCACATCTGGATTTTTTTTCTTCTTTTCTTCTTTTTTTTTTGACACTTCAGTAATTATGAAGTTCACATTTGGATATTTTCTTCTTTTTTTTTTTTTTTTTTTGAGACAGAGCCTCAAGCTGTCACCCTGGATAGAGTGCTGTGGTATCACAGCTCACAGCAACCTCCAATTCCTGGGCACAAACGAGTCTCTTGCCTCCACCTCCCAAGTAGCTGGGACTACAGGCGCCCGCCACAACACCCGGCCATTTTTTGGTTGCAGCTGTCATTGTTGTTTGGCGGGTCCGGGCTGGATTCAAACCCACCAGCTCAGGTGTATGTGGCTGGCGCCTTAGCCCATTGAGCCACAGGCGCCGAGCCACACATTTGGATATTTTATAGTAAAATTTAAGATCAAAGATAAAGAGAGAATTTTAAAATCTTCTAGAAAATATCAAAGACAAAGAGCAGGGGTCCTCAAACTACAGCCCGCGGGCCACATGCGGCCTGCTGAGGACATTTATCTGGCCTGCCTGGTGTTTTTGCCACCAGTGCCTGTTCTGCTTAGTAGCTTACTTGTCCCGGGCTGCAGTGCGCATGTGTGGAATGTGCCCACGCACTCTCCAACTCCCCTCCTTCTCTCTGTCTCTGGACTCCTCCTCTCAGTCTTGGGTGAGACTGAGACTCGTTATCAGAGGAGTCAGGAGCTTGCCTGTGCAGAGCCTGCTGCTGCCTGAGGACTGAGGTTAGAACAAGTTAGGATTTATTTTTTTTTTTGAAGTTAGGAGGTCAATTTTTTTTTTAAAATTTTACAGTTAGTAGGGCCTTTTTTTGTGGTTAAAGGCCACAAAATTTATTTCTGAAGTTAGTAGGGCTTTTTTTCTTTGCAGATAGGGGGCGCCTTTTTCTTTCATTTTAAATATTGTATTTGTATTCGTTCCCGTTTTTTGTTGTTGTTGTTGTTGTTGTTTTCCTTTGGCAGTTTTTGGCCAGGGCTGGGTTTGAACCCACCACCTCCAGTATATGGGATCAGTGCCCTTCTCCTTTGAGCCACAGGCACTGCCCTTGTTTTGTTTTTTTACTTCAAAATAAGATATGTGCAGTGTGAATAGGAATTTGCTCATAGTTTTTTTTTAAACTATAGTCCGGCCCTCAAACGGACAGTGAACTGGCCCCCTGTTCAAAAAGTTTGAGGACCCCTGACAAACAGCCTCCAGAGGATCGGCACCCATAGCTCAGTGGTTAGGGTGCTGGCCACATATACCAGGGCTGGTGGGTTCCAACCCGGCCAGGGCCTGCTAAACAACAATGATGACTAAAGCAAAAAAATAGCCGGGTGTGTGGCAGGCACCTGTAGTCCTGGCTACTGGGTGGCTGAGGCAAGAGAATTGATTGAGCCCAAGAGTTTGAAATTGCTGTGAGCTGTGACACCATGGCACTATACCAAGGGCGACATAGTGAGACTTTGTCCCTCCACCCCTCCCCCCAAAAAAGCCTCCAGAGCAGATCAGCTACCAAGAGAATAAAAACCACATTCACATTGGTTTTCCCACAGAAAAAGTAGATTCAAAAAGTCATTGGAGTATGGCGGTGCCTGTAGTTCAAGGAGTAGGGCTCCAGCCCCATATGCTGGAAGTGGTAGGTTCAAACGTAGCCCCGACCAAAAACTGCAAAAAAAAAAACTCCAAACTTTTTTTTTGTTTTTTTGTTTTTTTTTTTTATTGTTGGGGATTCATTGAGGGTACAAGAAACCAGGTTACACTGACTGCATTTGTTAGGTAAAGTCCCTCTTATAATTGTGTTTTGCCCCCCAAAGGTGTGGCACACACCAAGACCCCACCCCTCTCGCTCCTTCCCTCTCTCTGCTGTTCCTTTCCCCACCCCTCCCTCATTCTTTCTCTCTCTGCTGTCCCCTTCCCCCACCCCCACCGTGTCATTAATTGACATTAATTATCCTCATAAAATCCAAACTTTTTATGCATCCAAGTTATACTCTAAATGTGAGGCTACAATAAAGATGTTCTCAAACAATAGCAAGAACAAAAAAACAACACCTTGGAAATGCTCTAAGAGAAGTGTTCAGATAAGAAGAAACTGGCAGGGCACTGGTGGCTCATGCCTGTAATGCCAGCACTCTGGGAGGCTGAGGCAGGTGAATTGCTTGAGCTCAGGAGTTCAAGACCAGCCTGAGCAAGAGCAAGACCCCATCTCTACTAAAAATAGAAACACTAGCTGGGCATTGTGTTCCAACTATTCAGGAAGCTGAGGTGGGTGGATCCCTTGAGCCCAGAAGTGTGAGGTTGCTGTGAGCTGCAACGCTACAGCATTCTATTGAGGGCGACATAGTGAGACTCTGTCTTAAAAAAAAAAAAGAAAGAAAGAAAAGGAAACAGAAAAGAAAAAGTTGGTTAGCAATATTTGAACCTATAAAATGGATTCCTAGGCAAAAACCATAATACGGGACAAAGAGGATTTTTATGTCCTAATAAAAGGAACCACAGAACAAGCATATACAGCCCTCATGAACATATGCAGTAAGAACATAACTTCAAAATACATAAATAACAACTGAGGAACTCTGAGAGAAGTAGATTGTCAATTATATCAGAAATTTTAACTACAATTGATAGATCAGCAAATAAAAATAAGCAGAGCCATAGAAAATCTGAATAATACCATTAATAATCTACAGCTGCTAAATATATACTGAATTCTACACTAAAGAGAGCATACATTCTTTCTTTAGTCCACATATTAACATTCACAAAAATTTATCACTTACTAAATAACAAAAAAAACTTTGATTAATTCCACAGAATCAATATTATACAGAATATTTTCTGTTAAGGACCAGTAAATATTTTTGGCTTTGTACGCCAGATGGTGTCTCTCTTAACTACTAAACCCTGCAGTTGTAGCATAAAGGCAGTTATAGACAATACATAAATGAATAGGTGTGGCTGTGTTCCAGTAACTTTGTTTTCAAAAACAGGTGGCTGGACAGACTTGAATCGTGGACTGTAATTTTCTGCAACCCTGGTATAGACTAATATAGACATTCTAGAGAGCAATCTGGCAGAAATTAAGCCAAATAAGCATAGTATGATTTGTGGTTTAGTAATCTCATTCTGCATATATATCACAAAGAAATTCTCAAAGAAATTCTCAAAGCAGACCCATAAGGAGGCATATCTGGAGATTTCATGCTCTTTGGGAGCAATTTAAGTATCAGTTACTGGGGAATTAGATAAGTAATATTTGCTAGATAAAGCCCAGGGAAGACAACATAGCATGTAGAAGCAACAGGCGTGCTCAAGAAATATGAATATTTAGAGGTGTGCTCAAGAAATATGAATATTTGATAACATATTAGTATCAGAGTGTTGGGTCAAAAATAAGAGAAAGAGAATGAGATTTAAAGCAGAATAAAATTTTTAAAAAATATACACAAAAATTACATGTTTTGTGAGACAGATGTAAATCAAACTCATTAGAATTATTGTCTGTGTGTTTATGGGCAAGGTGGTAGGTAAATACGTTTTAGGGAATGAGGGTAAAAAAATAACCAGCTAACAAAGTGACTTTGCCAGAACAAGCATGATAAAGGCCATGAACCAATGGGAATTATTAACTCTGTATTTAAGGTCTAGGATATTACAGGTTGGTTGTAGAGTGTTTTCAACTACTTATATTCATTTCTTTCTGAGTGCACTGATATTCATTGTCTGCCTATTTGGCAATTACAGTGTAATAATTAGAGTTTAAACAATATTATAATGTTGTGATTCACTGTTTGACAATTTTTTGGCATAGCTATTTTTGCAAAAGCATTTCTTGTCTATAATTTGTATCTGGTTAGAACCACATAATCAATTGATCAAATTGATTTGGCTCCTCATACTACATTACAGTCAAGGAAAGTATGCTCTGGGTGGTGCCTGTAGCTCAGTGGGTAGGGCACTGGTCACATATACTGGAGCTGGCGGGTTTGAACCCAGCTGGGCCAGCTAACCAACAATGACAACTGCAACCAAAAAATAGCCAGGCATTGTGGCGGGCGCCCTGTAGTCCCAGCTACTTGGGAGGCTGAGACAAGAGAATTGCTTAAGCCCAAGAGTTTGAGGTTGCTGTGAACTGTAACACCATGGCACTCTACCCAGGGTGACAGCTTGACACTCTGTCTCAAAAATAAAATAAGAGAAAATAAAATAAAATAAAATAAAATAAAGAAAAGTATGCCCTGAGCGGCGCCTGTGGCTCAAAGGAGTAGGGCACAAGCCCCATATACCAGAGGTGGTGGGTTCAAACCTGGCCTTGGCCAAAAACTGCAAAAAAAAAAAAAAAAGAAAGAAAGAAAGAAAAGTACACCCTAATTTGTACAGCTCTGTGAACAATAAGAAACAAAAATGTTCAAATTTTAAGACTTGATAAAGGCTTATCATCAATCTTAAATTGTACTTTTAGAATACATTATAATTGTTTGCTTTTATTATACTCAATGACTAAAACAAGCCCCTTTTAAATACCTTGAGATTATACATCTATAGCAAATGAAAATATTCCTGAGAAGTGTTTTTTTTTTGTTTGTTTATTTGTTTTTGAGACAGAGTCTCGCCATGTCACCCTCAGTAGAGTGCCATGGTGTCACAGCTCATAGCAACCTCAAACTCTTGGGCTCAAGTGATTCTCTTGCCTCAGCCTCTCAAGTAGCTGGGTCTACAGGTGCCCGCCACAACACCCAGCTATTTTTTTGTTGTTGTGGCAGTTGTTATTGTTGGTTAACTGGCCTGAGCTGGGTTCGAAGCCGCCAACTTTGGTGTATGCGGCTGGTGCCATAACCACTGTGCTACGGGTGTCGAGGCCTGACAAGTGTTTTAAAATAGTGTTGGCTTGAGTATTGAAGTCCATTTGCTATCTCTGTCTAGGGAAAGGGATTTCACATGTATAGAGCAACTACTATAAGCCAAGTACTTATACATGTGTTATTTCCATTAATCCTCATGACAAGTTTCTAGAGTATGCAGTACAATTATATTTTACTGATGGAGAAACTAAGTTCAGATAAATCAAGTAATCTACCCAAGGGCTCATAGCTAGTAAATGGCAGTGTTAGAATACAAACTGACTAAACCCAAGTGTTAGATCTGTATTCAATGTTTAAAACATTATGACAAGGTTTGAGTTCCAGCATGGTGGTGTAAACCCTCCACAGTACATTTCTCCTGACAATTACAACTAAAATTGCCAGAAAAAAAAAAAAAAAAAAAAAAAAAAAAATAAAAAGGGTGGCGCCTGTGGCTCACTGGGTACGGCGCCGACCCTGTGTACCGAGGGTGGTGGGTTCAAACCCAGCCCCTGCCAAACTGCAACAAATAAAAAAAAATAGCTGGGCATTGGGCATCTGTAGTCCCAGCTGCTTGGGAGATTGAGGCAGGAGAATCGCCTAAGCCCAGGAGTTGGAGGTTGCTGTGCGCTGTGTGATGCCATGGCATTCTACCGAGGGTGATAAAGTGAGACTCTGTCTCTATAAAAACAAAAACAAAAACAAAAAAACATAAAACAACTACCTAGGGACTGTGAAAGTGTGTGTGTGGGGAAGGCAGGCAGATCATGAAGGGTAGTGAAAAAGTTGAACGACAACCAACAGAGGTAAGATTTCTTTTGCGTTTCTACTTTTCTCTTGCAGACTGGCTCCAAGGCTGGGGCAGTACAGAGTCACTTGTGCCTACAACTTAAACAAAAGCCTGTTGTTTATGGCTAAAGAAACCAGGAAATTTCCTCTGCAGGCCTGAGAGTAGGGGATAGAATCCCATAGAGTGAGCTGAAGAAAGGGATCCACTGATTCAGTGTAAGAACCCGCATAAGTCTCAGCATAATCCCTGAGCTATAAATGCATGGACAAATGCAAATATTTGAACCATATGATCAAATGTCAGAGTGTCTTACTACTGAAGAGCACATGTGCAGGACTTGTTTAGAGAAGTGACAAAGTTTAGAGAACTTAAACAGGATTGGAACTGCACAACTTTCAGAATAAACTTTATGTGTGCGTGAGCAAAATAGATCTGAAGCAGCGTAACAAAGGCTTGCAGAAAGCAAGACAGAAATTATATCCTGAGCATAATATGGCTGATTTCTTGCTAAAATAAAATATAAACATTTTCTGGAGGATTATAGGATCCAGAGATTATCTGGATCCATAGGATCCAGAGTCTATCCAACACAACATTTACAACGTCCAAGATACACACAAATACAAAATAACTCAACATAAAAACAAATGAGAAGCCTGGGTCAGGAGGATTCTTTTGGAGGCCAGGAGTTTGAAACCAGCCTGAACAACAGAGCAAGGCTGTGTTTCTACAACAAATAGAAAAATCAGGATGGTACCTGTGGCTCAGTGAGTAGGGTGCCAGCCCCATATACCGAGGGTGACCGGTTCAATCCCAGCCCCGGCCAAACTGCAACCAAAAAATAGCTGGGCGTTGTGGCGGGCGCCTGTAGTCCCAGCTACTCAGGAGGCTGAGGCAAGAACATCGCCTAAGCCCAGGAATTGGAGGTTGCTGTGAGCTGTGATGCCACAGCACTCTACCAAGGGCGACAAAGTAAGACTCTGTCTCTAAAAAAAGAAAAAGAAAAAAAAACCAAACCAAAGAAAAATCAGCTGGGCATGGTGGCACATGCCTGTAGTCCCAGCTACTTGGGAGGCTAATGCAGGAGAATCACTTGTGCCCAGAAGTCTGAGGTACGATGATGCACCTGCACTCTAGCTTAGGCAACAGAGTGAGACATTGTCTCAAAAAAAAAAGAACTAGGAGATGTAAATAATTTTTGAGGAAAATACAATCAACAAACCCAACCCCAAGATAACCCTGATGGTGGAATTATCAGATAAAAAATTATTTAAAGCAGCTTTTATAACTATGTTCCATGAGGCAGAGAAAAACACCCTTGAAATGAATGAATTATTAGTTTGTATTTCCTAGCGAAGAAATAGAAACTAATAAAAAAGACCCAGATGAAAATTTCAAGGCTGAACAATACAATCACTAAAACAAACAAAAAAAACCCAAAAAACACTGAGTGGGCTCAGTAATAGAAAAGAGAAGACAGAGGAAATAATAAGTGAAAGTGAAGATAAATCAATAAAAATTATACAATCAGAGGAAGTAACCGAAACATAGATTGAAAAAAAAAAATAAACAGAGCCTCAGGGATCTGTTCAAAAAAATCAAAAGATATAATATACATGTAATTGGAGTTTCAAAAGGTGAAGAAAAAGAGATTGGTGCAGTAGAAGTTATTGGAAGAAATATGGCCCCAAATATCCCAAATTTGGTGAAAGACACAAATTCAAGAAGCTTTGCAAACCCTAAGACACACTTAGAAAAAAATCAAACTTAGAAAACTCATTATCACTTAGGAACTTCATAAAAGTCCTCAAAACCAAAAATTAAGGAAAATCTTTTTGTTGTTGTTGTTTGTTCATTTGTTTTTGAGTCAGAGTCTCACTTTGTCTCCCTGACATCATAGCTCACGGCAACCTCAAACTCGTAGGCTCAAGAGATGCTCTTGCCTTAGCGTCCAAAGTAGCTGGGACTACCGGCGCCGCCACAACACCTGGCTATTTTTTTAAAGGTCTTGCTCTTGCTCAGCCTAATTTCAAACTCGTGAGCTCAAGCAATCTACCCACCTCAGCTTCCCCAAATACGAGATTACAGACATGAGCTTCCCAAAATATGAGATTACAGGCATGAGCCACACACACAGCTCAAAAAAAATTAAGGAAAGCTCTAAAAACAGCTGGAGAAAATGTCCACTTTACACACAGTAGAACAATTATTTGAATATTCACAAATTTTTCTTCAGAAATTACGGAAGCATGAACATAATAGAATTATTAGCTCACAATTTTGTATTCAGCAAAAACATTCTTCATGAGTAAAGGTCAAATAGAGACTTTTCTTTTTAAGATGAAGAGAAACTAAGATAACTGGTTGCCTACTCTACAATAACTACTAAAGGAAGTAATTTAGGTTAAAAGAATCTTAGCAGAGAGAAATGTGGCTCTTCCAAAATGGAGAACCGAAGAGATGGTAAATAGCTGTGTAATGGTAATAGACTATCTTCTTTTTCCTCTTAAATTTTACAAAAACACATGTGCTTGTTTAAAGCAAAAAAATGATAACATTGTCTTGTGGCATTTTCAATGGAAGTATATATTAAACATACGATAAATGTATCATAAGTATCAATGATGGTGTTGGGTACTCAATAGATTTGCAAGGTTTTGTGAAAAGTTAGGTAATTATATTGCAATTTGTAGAGGAATCACTTGAAAAAACCCAAACTAACTAATAATAAAAAATTATAATAACACAAAGATACATTGCAAAAAGGCAACTGATGAATTAAAATAGAATATTAGAAAATATTAGGATAGGGTGTTGCCTGTGGCTCAGTGGGTATGACGCCGGCCCCATATACTGTGGGTGGTGAATTTGAATCCAGCTCCGGCCAAACTGCAACAAAAAAATAACTGGGCGTTGTGGCAGGCACCTGTAGTCCCAGCTACTTGGGAGGCTGAGGCAAGAGAATTGCCTAAGCCCAAGAGCTGGAGGATGGTGTGAGCTGTGAGGCCACAGCACTCCACCAAGGGCAATAAAGTGAGACTCTGTCTCTAAAAAAAAAAAAAAAAGAAAGAAAGAAAAGAAAATATGCAGATAATCAAAAAAAAAAAAAAGGCAGAAAAAGGATATAAAGGAACAAAAAACCAGAAGGGACCAACATAGAACAAGTAAAATTGTAGACCTAAACCTACCATATCAATAATTATATTAAATATTAGACAGTTAACATTTATAGGTTAGTAGCATAGAATTGAAAGTCCAAAAGCAAACCTTATGTTTATGGTGAATAGCTTGCAACAAAGTTGCTAAGGGCCAGGCATGGTGGCTCACGCCTGAAATCCCAGCACTTAGGAGGCTGAGGCAGGTAGATTGCCTGAGCTCTCAGGTTTGAGATCAACCTGAGCCAGAGGGAGACCTGGTCTTTGAAAATAGCTGGGCGTTGTGGTGGGTGCCTGTAATCCCAGCTACTTGGGAGGCTGAGGCAAGAGAATTGCTTGAACCCAGGAGTTTGAGGTTGTTGTGAGCTATGACACCACAGCACTCTACCTAGGGTGACAAGTGAGATTCTGTCTCATACAAACAAACAAACAAAAAACCAAGGCTGCTAAATTAATTCAATAGGGAAAAAATAGTCCTCTTAACAAATGGTGTTGGGACAACTAGATGTCCACAGGCAAAGAATGAAATTGGACCCTTATCTCAAAACATACAAAAATTAACTCAAAATGGATCATAGACCTAACTGTAAGAGCTACATTAAATTTCCGTATAAATTTTGGTTTGTCAATTCCTACAGGGAGGCCTCTAAGATTTCAATAGGGATTGTTTTGAGTCTATAAATAAATTTCGGGAGTATTCCCACCTTAATCATATTAAGTCTTTCCATCTATGAATATGAATCCCTTTCTGCTTACTTTGGCCTTCTTTAATTTCCTTAAACATTATTTTGGGGGTTTCAGTATATAAATTTCATATTTATTTGATAAATATATTTGTAAGTATTCTATTCTTTTTGATGCTATTGTAAATGAAATTTTTTCTTAATTTCATTTTTTGATTATTCATTGCATATGTACAGAAATGTAATTGATTTTTAAATATTTATCTTTTTTTTTTGAGACATAGTCTCAAGCTGTCACCCTGGATAGAGTGCCATAATGTCACAGCTCACAGCAACCTCAAACTCTTAAGCAATTCTCTTGCCTGAGCCTCCCAAGTAACTGGGACTATAGGTGCCCATCACAACTCCCGGCTATTTTTTGGTTATAGCTGTCATTGTTGTTTGGCAGCCCTGGGCTGGATTTGAACCTGCCAGGTCCGGTGTATGTAGCTGGCACCCTAGCCACTGAGCTACAGGCCCCGAATCTTAAATATTTATCTTGTATCCTGCAACTTTGCTGAACCTGCTTATAAGTTTTAGCAATATTTTAGTGGATTACTTAGGTTTTTCTTTCTGTTGTTGCCTGGATTAGAGTGCAGTGGCATCATCATAGCTCAATGAAGCCTCAAACTTCTGGGCTCAAGTGATCCTCCTTGCCTCAGCCTCCTGAAAAGCTGGGACTATAGACACGCAGCATCACGCCTTGCTAAAGATAAGGTCTCACTATATTGCTGAGGCTTATCTCCAACTCCTGGCCTCAAGCAGTCCTGGCCTCCGAAAGTGCTAAGATTGCAGGCATGAACCACCACACCTGGCCAGGATTTTCTATTTACAAAATTTTGTTCTGTGGCTTGGCGCCTGTGGCTCATGCAGCTAAGGTGTCAGCCACGTATACCTGAGCTGGCAGGTTTGAATCCAGCTCGGGCCTGCCAAAGAACAAGGACATCTGCAACAAAAAATAAAAAAATAGCTGGGTGTTGTGGCGGGCGCCTGTAGTCCCAGCTACTTGGGAGGCAGGAGAATTGCTTGAGCCCAGGAGTTGGAGGTTGCTGTGAGCTGTGATGCCACAGCACTCTACCCAGGGTGACAGCTTGAGCCTCTGTCTCAAAAAAAAAAAAAATTATATTCTGTGTGAATAAATAGCCTTACTTCTTCCTGTCCAGTTTGGATGCCTTTTATTTAATTGTATTGCCTAATTACTCTGGCGGAACCTCCAGTATAATGTGAAATGGAAGTGGTAAGGGTAGACACTCTTGTTGTCATCTGCTTTTTTTTGTTTGAGACAGAGTCTCAAGCTGTGGCCCTTGGTAGAATGCCGTAGTGTCACAGCTCACAGTAACCACAAACTCTTGGGCTTAAGCAATTCTCTTGCCTCAGTCTCCCAAGTAACTGGGACTACAGGCACCCACCACAATGCCCGGCTATTTTTTTGTTGCAGTTGTCATTGTTGTTTGGCAGGCCTCAGCCAGGTTCGAACCCACCAGCCTCACTGTATGTGGCTGGCGCCCAACCGACTGAGCTACAGGCGCCACCTCTTGTCTTCTTGATCTTAGGGGGAAAACATCCAATTTGCACCATTAGCTGTAAAGTTTTCTTTTCTTTCTTTCTTTTTTTTTTTTTTTGAGACAGAGTATCACAATGTTGTCCTTGGTAGAGTGCCGTGGCGTCACAGCTCATAGCAATCTCAAAGTCTTAGGCTCAAGCGATTCTCCTGCCTCAGCCTCCTAAGTAACTGGGACTATAGGCGCCCACCACAATGCCTAGCTATCTTATTGTTGTAGTTGTCATTGTTGTTTGGCAGGTTCGAATCCACCAGCCCCAGTGTATGTGGCCGGTGCCCTAACCACTGAGCTACGGGCACCAAGCCAAGCTATACTTTTTTTTTGGCCAGGGCTGGGTTTGAACCCACCACCTCCGGCATATGGGGCTGGCGCCCTACGCCTTTGAGCCACAGGAGCCACCCCAAGCTATACATTTTTCATAGATGTACTTTTTAAAGAAGTTTTTCTTCTATTCATAGTTTGCTGAATATTATCATGTAAATTTATTGAATTTTGTCAAATTTTTTTTCTGCATTTATAGAGATGATCATGTAGTTTTTTTTTTTTTTGTTTGTTTGTTTTTTTGGATCATGTAGTTTTTGTCCTTTATTCTAATGACATGGTACATTTTAATGATTTTTTGATATTAAACCAAACTTGCTTACCTGGGATAAATCTTTCTTGGTTATAATATTAACCTCTTTTAAGGAAATGGTTTATTAGATATGGCACTGGAAGTATAAGCAACAAGGAAAAAAATAGATAAATTAAACTTCATCGACGTTAAAAAGTTTTGTGCTTCAAAGGACATCATCAAGAAAGTAAAAAGACAGTTCACAAAATGGGAAAAAATATTTGCAAATCATATAACTGAGAAAAGAATTGTATCTAAAATAAATAAAGAACTAGTACAACTTTTTAATAAATGGACAAATAACTCAATTTAAGAATAGGTGAAGAGTCTGTGACAATCCTGGGCACCATAGCAAGATCCCATCTCTACAAAAAATTTAAAAAATAATAATTAGCTGGGTGTGGTGGCTTGCTGCGATACTCACAACTACTCAGGAGGTTGAGGCAAGAGGATTACTTGAGTCCAGGAGTTCAAGGTTATAGTCAACTATGATCATGCCACTGCACTCCTTCCTAAGCAACAGATTGAGAACTTGTCTCTAAAAGAAAAGTACATACAACAAAGATATCTGTACCAGAGTGTTTATTGCAGCCCAATTCATAATCGCTAGGTCATGGAAGAAGCCCAAGAGCCCATCGACACACGAATGGCTTAATAAACTGTGGTACATGTATACCATGGAATATTACGCAGCTGTAAAGAAAGATGGTGACTTTTCCTCTTTCATATTTAC
>CAUYRH010077696.1:0-16945 GCA_963574655.1 Perodicticus potto
GTGGCATCACAGCTCACAGCAACCTCCAATTCCTGGGCTCAAGCGAGTCTCTTGCCTCCACCTCCCAAGTAGTTGGGACTACAGGCACCTGCCACAATGCCCGGCCATTTTTTGGTTGCAGCCGTCATTGTTGTTTGGCGGGTCGGGGCTGGATTCGAACCGGCCAGCTCAGGTGTATGTGACTGGCGCCTTAGCCCGTTGAGCCACAGGTGCCGAGCCTTTTTTTTGTTTGTTTGTTTTTGAGACAGCCTCAAGCTGTCGCCCTGGGTAGAGTGCTTGGCATCATAGCTCACAGCAACCTCCAACTCTTGAGCTCAAGCAATCCTCTTGCCTCAGTTTTTCTATTTTTTTTAGTAGAGATGGGGGTCTCACTCAGTCTGGTCTTGAACCCGTGAGCTCAAGCAATCAACCTGCCTCGGCTTCCCAGAGTGCTAGAGGTGTGAGCCACCGCACTGACCCTAGGTTTTTTATTTCTATTTTTTAATAGAGATGGGAGTTTGCCTCCGCCTCCCAAGTAGCTGGGACACAGGCGCCCGCGACAACGCCTGGCTTTGTTGCAGATGGCGTTGTTGTTTAGCTGGCCCGGGCCAGTTTCGAACCCACCAGCCTCGGTGCATGTGGCTGGCGCCATCACCACTGCACTAAGCGCGCCGAGCCGCTACCGCTAGATTTCAATCTTATCCTTTGATTTTACAGATGGGCAAATCGAGGCCCAGCGCAGGGAAAACGCTTGCTGAGGGACACCCAATGTCCTGGGGTGGACCTGGTCTTGGAGCTCAGCTTTTTGCCACCACCCAGGGGCCGGCACCTGAGCCCCCAAACGTTTGTGTACTGGCGGAGGATGAGGCAGAGGGGTCAGCTGTCCACGCCACTCACAGGAGCTCCGCGGAGAAGGCACACCCTCACGCAGGGGCGCCTTCCACAGTGGCTTCTTCCCGCCCGCGTACCCCACCTAGCTGGCCCGGGAACTTCGCACGCAGCCGCAGGCTGGGGATCTCAGGGAGCATCCCATGGGGTGCGCCATGTCCTCCTCCCCGCGACTTCAGAGACCGGTTTCCCACAGGAACTGCCTCTTACCTGGTCGAGTCCCAAGGGCTGAGTCTGGGCTGGCCAACCTTCCTGTCGCTATGACAACCACAGGCCTAACATTCTGGAGTCCACCTTCTGGCTGCCTCTAACTCTAGCCAATGGTGTCCTCTGTTTCTCTAGCGAGAAAAGTTGTTGACCAATCATTAGAGGCGTTTCAAAGTCCTATGTGAAGCTGCCAGAATTTTAGGGTTCAGGTTAATTACGTCAGGACCAGTGGGGAGAACTAAAAGAAACTTATCTAGGTGACCCCTCAAAAACCTTCTGATAGGCCAAAAGCCTTGTAATTTTGCCCACTCATGAATCCTACTGGAAGAAATAAAAAAATTGACAGTCATCCAAACCCTATTTGTAACAGCAAAAGAAACTGTACAAGGGCAACCACGTAGTATTCCATGCGCTTCTCCAGATACCTCCCAGAGTGGTCACAGTGATCCAGTCATTCACCTGCTTAAAGCCCTCGAACGGCTCTCATCTGAATTTGGTATTAACCCCTAAAATATAATAAGCTGCCGCTAGCCTGCCGGCCTTTGGACAGTTCCTACAATATGCCCCTTGGGTCCTGTCCATCACCCTATGAGCTCTCTCTGCCCCAGGATCTGAACCCATGTGTTGAGGTCTCAGCCCAATGAGGATTTCTTCATCTGCAAAACGGCATGGGCTCCACGTCTTACGCCCTGCTGCGAGGTTCCGAAAGGAAATGGGTGCACATGAAAATGTGTAAGTGATGAAAAGCTTGTTGTCATCTGTAAAGCTCCATACACATGCTAATTATTACAGCTGTCCATTATGGAAGCACTGATCAGATGCTAGGCTCCCAGTTGCTGGGAGGTTTGGCACACACCACAGCCAACAGGTGTTCCGGGAGAGGAGGAAATGTATGGCTGCGAGTACTCGGGAGGCTGTGGGGTGACCTGGGTCTTGAAGGACGTATAGGATTTGAATATGTGGTGAGAGCGTGGGGAGGGAGAAAGCAGGAGCAAAGCCCAGTAGGTGGCTGTGAGGATAAGGGAGGATGCTGACAGGTTACTAAACCTCAGGCAGGTGGAGGTAAGCGATCACCTGAGCTAAGACAGCGGGAGAGGGCGAGGAGGGCTTGCTGAAGGATTCCTCCTGCGGCCGCTAGAGGGGAACCCTGCAGGTGAGCGCCAAGCTGGGCCCCAGGTGGCTCCGCTGCACTGCAAGCAAGCTTTGCAGCGCAGCCTGTCCCGGGGGCTATCCCGCCCACCCCTCCTTCTCAGCCACCCGCCTGCGCGAAATGCCCTACAGCCTCTGATTGGCAGGAAGTCCGACAAATCAAATCGTGGCCTTTGAAAGCAAAACACTGCAGCACCCCGGCAGCTCGGAGTTGGGAAGGAATTAGGAAGGCTGTGCCTCCGGGTTGCACGGAGAGTTCAGGTCATTTCTCCGAAATCTCTGATCAGTGAACCTTGGAGGAAACACCGCCGGTGAGTAGTAATGAAGACTGGGGGAAATTTAGCCTTTGTTTTTTTTTTTTTTTTCCAGGAAGAGCGAATGCATTTGTAATCATCTCATGTCCCTTAGTATAGATACCCTCCCTTCTTGCTGTCACCAGCCTTATCAGTTCGGGTCCGGTTGCCTCAGAATGTTCTTTCCCTTTTTGCATCGAGGGTGAGAGGAGAGGCGGCCTGGGGTTGCCTTCGTTAAGGTGATGCCCGGCTTTACCGAATCAGGAAGTGAAATGGAGCCACTCCGCCAACCTTACTCCTCTACGTGCTGGTCGGGCTTCCTGGCCGGTGGTGGAGTGACAGATGGAATGAGGGTCTGCACTGGCTGCTGGGACAGGTGCTGTCTTCGGTAGTTGTGTTTCCTGCACAGTGGGAGGTGACGGAGGAGTCACCCTTTCGTAAGCCAAAGCCCAGGAACGGGAAAGTTTAGCATGTGACTGGCGGTCAACGTCAGGGGGTGGGAAAGAACATGATTTTTGTTGTCGTCGTTGTTCTGATAGAACTGAATTCTAACACAGACCCTGTTCTTAGCGGCCATGAGCCACTGTTCTCTCAACTGTCAAACGTGCTTTGTGGGACTGAGGAAATAATTAATGGAGATAAGGGAGGAGGCCAGGGAGGAAGTGGAAGCAAACATCTAGTGAATTCTCCGTTTTTTCCCAGGGTCACAAACCACTTCTCTTAACTGTGGGACTGGCTGTGGCTGGCACCACGGAGTTGACTACTTGCCTCTTGACATGAGTTAGTCCTGGAAAAGTGCTCTGAAATCAGGAAAAGAGAGTCACCAGGCAAAGAATGTGTACTCTATAAGGGAGTACAACTTGCAAAGGTTCCTCTGAGCTTTTCAGTGCAAACTTCCGCTCAGCTGAGAGGGAGCCTTCTATCTTTGCTGGTCATGCCTCAGAGGCCTGGGGATTCCTGAGGCAGATGGGGAAGCTGCTTTTCAAAAACAAATCAAACCAGAGCAATGCTAACCACCACAAACAAAAGCAAAACCGCAAAACCACCTGGACAAACCAGCTGGTCTAAAAGGAGGTTAGGAGTCCTGGATTCCACCCCTTCAGCATGTTGCCAAGGCCTGTTTGCTTTCCTTGACCTCTTGTGGGTGGGGCTAGGTATATTTGCTGTAGCTCTGGAGCTGTGGTTCTTTAGGCCTGAGCTAGATGTTCTTGACTGTGAAGTGACCACAGCGCACCTTGTGCTTCATCAGCCAGCACGGAATCAGTCAGTAGGTGAGTATGGAAGTCATGGTGCAGGCTTTGTGCTTGAGCTCAGGAGGGAGCAACTGAACACGGGGTTCAGCAAATACCTCACTGGAATTCACCTTTGAGTTGAATACTTCCTAGGGCCTCTCAGAGGTAGAAAGAGCCGTAGGCCACTGATAAGGCTCTCATAATATTAAAAATGCTAAAACTGGGATACATTAATATAACACAAATAATGCTTTGACACACACATAAAAGTGTAGTGAAGGGTGGCACCTGTGGCTCCAGGAGTAGGGCACTGGTCCCATATACTAGAGGTGGCGTGTTCAAACCTGGCCCCAGCCAAAAACTGCAACAACAACAAAAAAGTGTAGTGAAGAATAATTGTGGGATGTGAGTTACTTGATAAAGTTATCTGATGAGTACATAGATCTTATGTATGTATACTGAAAGTATAACTGCATCTGGGGGTGGCAGCAATAATTTAACGTTGAGGCCTTTGACAAAGTGAAACCTGGGCCATATGATTGCCTTAGCTGCCCCTGGTATCTCTTAGAGGTGGACGTGGTGTTTGTCCTATGACATGCATATGCCAGTGTTTTTCAACCTTCTTTTATCTCAGAGCATACTTGAACCTATAGTTAAACTTCCATGGCACACTTAAATTATGTTGATCCAAAAAAGTTAAAAAACACCAGGTATTGGCTTGGCGCCTGTGGCTCAACAGGCTAAGGCGCCAGCCACGTACACCTGAGCTGGCAGGTTCAAATCCAGCCCGAGACCGCCAAACAACGATGGCTGCAACCAAAAAATGGCCGGGCGTTGTGGCAGGTGCCTGTAGTCTCAGCTATTTGGGAGGCGGAGGCAAGAGACTCGCTTGAGCCCAGGAATTGGAGGTTGCTGTGAGCTGTGATGCCACGGCACTCTACCCATAGTGACAGCTTGAGGCTCTGTCTGAAAAAAAAATACAAAATAAAAAAAATAAAAACACCAGGTATTGAACTTCTTGCAAAAATAATTTTACTAATGATTTTTAAAATGTTTGCAGCACACCTAAGATCCTCTCCTGGCACGCCAGTTGAAAAATCACCGGCATTTGCTATTCATACCAACAACCAGAATTCTTGGGCTTGGGGCCTGATAGCAGGAGGAACCGGAAGCAGCAGCTCTCTGCAGCCTCAGGGCATGACAGAGACTTGTCTGTTTGGCACACAGTGGGCTCTCAATAAATATTTGTTGAATGAATGAGAGAAAGAAAGGAATATGCTGGAGTCAGTTAAACAGGTGCGAATACACTGAATACTAATTATAGCTGACATTCATTGATATTCATTTGCTTTGCCTGCATTTTACATGCATTATTTAATCTAATTCTCACAACACCCTGGTGGTGTACAAACGTTATTCTTTGTAGTTTACAGCTGGGGAAAGTGGCTGACAATTAAATGACCTGGCCAGGGTAAAACAGGTAGTACATGGCAGATCAAAGGCAATTTAAAACATTTTTATATGAAAATAAACATAGACTGTGCATTAGAATACATTTTTTTTCTTTTATTATAAGACCTCAAAGAAACCGTTAGCACTTGTGGTAGGGTTTTGTCCATGCCTCCTAGAATAGAGAGAACATACTTTCTCTTTTTATTTGAGAAGCACTGAAAATGTAAGTCCCGTAAAGTTAACAAGGATTATCATCATTGCTGGTTTTGATGCCACATTATTAACCCCACTTTACAGGTGTGGTCGCTGATCTCTGAAAGGCAAAGTGATCTGGGCACACAAGTTTTCCACTCCCTATGTCACCTCACCTGTGTCAGGCTGACCCTCAGTGGCAGGCCAGTTCTTCTGTCTTCTTTGGAGATAACTTTTCTTCTCATTCTTTCCTTCCTAAGTTGAAACCCAATGGTTTTATGGTAGTGGTGTTTTTGTTTGGTTGGTTTTTGGAGGTCTGAAGACATAGACTTCCATAGTATTCTTGTGTTCGAGACCCCATGGAAAAAAAGAGGATTTAAATTAGGGTAGGATGGGAGCAAGAAGGAAGCAGAGTGGGAGAGGAAAGGGCATGTCTAAGGACCAGGGAGAAAGCTTTGGAGATAGATGAGTCATGTCTTTATTAAGGCACCAAAACCATGATAGAATTTTTTAGATGGCCTCACTTCTCACGGCCATTTGTGTTTTATCCTAAGAGTATTCTCTTCTCAGGTAACAAAGCTGGGCTTCGTGTTTCATTGTTCATGCATTTTTAATCTTTCCTCCACCATCCTAGACTTGGAAAACCCACCCCTGTCACAGAAATTGGTACTTCTCGGAGTGAAGCTGAGGAAAGGGCTGTCCACCAGTCAGAAAAGTCTCAAAGTGCTCCTTCAGCCTGAGGAAAGAAGAGATGGCTCCTGGAAGGAGGTGAACCCCACGAGGAAAGATGGCTTCTGGCCTGGGCCCTGCCTAGCAGCAGCCTGAGTTCCTCAGCTGGCTAGCAGGGATGTGCCACTAGGCCACCATGGATGGAGCCCACAGTGCCGCCCTGCAGCTGCAGCAGCTCCCACCCACGAGCAGTGCCAACTCCATGAGCGAGGGCTCCTTCTCCTACAAGGCAAGGGCTTTTTTTTCATTTTGGAATTTCGTGTTTTTCTAACAAGAAAGTAACACCCTGCCGCCCTGGCTAACAGATACGTCCAGGGTCTGCGTGCCTGTCATTGGCAGAGAAGGGCAGGCCCTCCAGGCATACAGGGAGATAATGTGATCAAAAGGAAAGAAATGCTTGTTAAAATACATAAAAATTGGGGGGGGGGGTGCATTCTCGCTTAGAAGACTCAATTTTTAAAAAATCACCCATTGTATTCCTAGAGACAATCTCTGTTCATATTTCAATATATCTCCTTGCCTTTTTCTGGTATTACAAATTTGAGGTCACATTGTCCGTAAAGTTTTATATCTTGGTTATTTTACTCAATGTGACTTGCGGAGTAGTTCCCCAAGTCTTTGAGTAGTGACTGAAAGCATGCTTTTTGGGGGGAAAAAAACAAAAAAGCATGCTTTTTGAATGATGTGCCAATAATCAGTTGAGCTTCTGTATCAAAATGTGCTCAACAGCCCCTTCTTGTTGGATATTTGGATTATTCTACTCTGGTGTGACTGCGATCAGTGAACAACCCAGTGTGCAAATCTTTCTGCTCATCTCTGATTATTTCCTTAGATATAGGTACAAGGAACAGGTCAAAGGGAATGAACCTTTTCTTTTCTTTCTTTTTTTTTTTTTTTTTTGAGACAGAGCCTCAGGCTGTCGCCCTTGGTAGAGTGCCATGGCATCAAAGCTCACAGCAACCTCCAACTCCTGGGCTTAAGTGATTCTCTTGCCTTAGCCTCCCAAGTAGCTAGGACCATAGGCGCCCACCACAAGGTCCGACTATTTTTTGATTGTAGTTGTCATTGTTGTTTGGCAGGCCTGGGTTGGATTCGAACCCTCCAGCTCTGATGTATGTGGCTGGTGCTTTAGCCGCTTGAGCTACCGGCGCCGAGCCAGGAATGAACCTTTTCAAAAAGAGGGGTTTTAATGTCACTTGTAGTTGTAGTTGTTTCTAAATACCTGTCAATGCAGCATCTGAAGGCTTGGATTTATTGAAAATAATTTTTTGTTGCTCAGTTAGAGACTGCTAATACCCTAGCGCTGAAGGAGACTTCAGAGGCCATCTCATGAAACACTCAAATTTCATGCACTGGGAAAGTGAGGCTGAGAAATGAGAAGAGACATACGTAAGATCATGTAGCAAGTTGAGAGGCAAAGCTAGAACTATTAATTCTAGATAATAATTATGATAACAACAATGACCAATATTTCTTTTTTATTTATTTATTTTATTTTTTATTTTTTTTCAGTTTCTGGTTGGGCTGGGTTTGAACCCGCCACCTCCAGCATATGGGACCAGTGCCCTATTCCTTTGAGCCACAGGCGCTGCCCTATTTATTTATTTTTAGAGATAGAGTCGCACTCTGTCGCCCTGGGTAGAGTGCCATGGGATCATACCTCAAACTCTTAGGCTTGATCGATCCTCTTGCCTCAGCCTCCCAAGTAACGGCGACTACAGGCACCTGCCACAATGCCTGGCTAGTTTTTCTGTTTTTAGAGATGGAGTCTTGCTCTTGCTCAGGCTGGGTCTTGAACCCCTGGGCTCAAGCAATCCACCTGCCTTAGCCTCCCAGAGTACTAGGATTACAAGCGTGAGCCATGGCGCCTGGCCATAATTAATATTTCTTGAGCATTTATTCTATCTTAGGTACCGTGCTAAGTTCTTCACATGCCTTTTCTTAGATAACCTTCACAGTAGCGCAAATGCATATAGAGTAGGTACAGATTTCCTCCTCTGTAAATGGGTGTGATAGTAGTACCGACCTCCTAATGGTTGGGAGGATTAAATGACATCCTCCACGTGAAGCACTTAGAACAACAACCCACGCATAAAGGCCGGTGTTTCCCAAGTGCTTGCCTTTCCCATCTTTATCCTCACTTTGGGAAACAGGAACAGAGAGGCTCTGTGATGGCCAGTAAGTTTACATCCAGGTCACATTACCCGCAGACCCCATGTGCCTAACCACTGCACCACCCTGCCACCCCACATGCTGGCTCTTCAGCCCATGCTCACCCTGCTACACCACACCCCCACTGGGGGTAATTAAACAGCTTTTATTATTTTAATTCCATCTGACCATCCAGGCCAACTATAGGTTTATGGAAATCATGAAAATTTATCTGCATTAGACTTGTTCTAGAGCAAGGATTGTCTCTGATGTTCACAGAAGACTCTGCCTGACCGAGGAGGACCTGGTAGTTCATGTCCAAAGTCAAATCAGTTTCAAGGCCTAGATGACATGTTCTGGCTCAGCGCTTGTAACTCAAGGGGCTAAGGCACCAGCCACATACACCAGAGCTGGTGGGTTCGAATCCGGCCTGGACCTGCCAAACAGTGACAACTACAACCAAAAAAAAATAGCTGGGCATTGTGGCGGGCACCTGTAGACCCAACTACTCAAGAGGCTGAGGCAAAAGAATTGCGTAAGCCTAAGAGCTGAAGGTTGCTGTGAGCTATAATATCACAGCACTCTACGTAGGGGAATAGCTTGAGGCTCTATCTCAAAAAAAAAAAAAAGACATGTTCTCAGCACTAGTGTCTTGCCTCTTGATCTTCTGTCTGTGAAAGCCCGATCTTTCCCCTCCCTGTGGGGCTACTATATTCTTCTCGGGCTGTGATAGGAAGAGGGTCCAGACAAAAAAATTGGGAAACCTGGACTGAATTTACAGATGAAAAAAACTGAAGCTACATGTACCATCCCCTGTTTCTGTCTGTGGAAATCCTACCCAAACTTCCAGCTCATGTATCACCTTTTCCATGAAGCCTTTGCCAGTCTCCTGGAAATAAAATATAGGTCCTTTATCTACATTTCCATACCTAATTAACAATTGCTATTATCAAATAATAGAAGCTAACATATAGAGAGTGTTTACTATATGACAGGAACAGTGTTAATCCTCACAAAAGCCCCTCGAGGCAGGCACTATTATCACCCCATTTTAGCTGTGAAGAACTGGCTCAGAGAGGTTAATTAATTGGCCCAACGCCACAGAGTTGATAGGTATTATAGCTGGGGTTCCAATGGAGTCTATGCACTCCCGAAGCCCTGGGTTTTATGTCTATGTTGCTGCCTAAGTTGTGCCAGGCACTCTGTGAAGCCCTTTCTGCTCCTTGACAGTAGTTATTAAGTGTGGAGATGACAGTCATGGGGGAGGTGTTGCCTCACCTGCAGAAGGGGTGTCAGGAGCTGGTTTGAAGCCAGGATGCAGGTGTAGCAGAGCCTGGCTCGCCAGACTGATGCCTCGCTTGCATTTGAATGGGAATGACCCTCCCAGCAAGCCAGGAGGATACAGGAATTTGTGCTTTAGTGTGAGCAGTTCTGAGCCCAAGGGATTGTGGGAGATCAGTTTAAATAGTAGGTGATGAGAGGTCTTGGCACCATGGTATTTAAATAGAAACTATTGTCGACAGAAGCAAAGCAGACCTTGGGAAGGGAATGGCAGATCTGAGGTGAAGTTTTACTTGGATACCAATGTGACCAATGTTTCCTACCATTGGCTGCTTTCCTTTTCTTTTTCTTTTTCTACTATTTTTTTTTGGGGGGGGAAGACAGTGTCACTATGTCACCCTCAGTAGAGTGCGGCGGCGTAACAGCTCACAGCAATCTCAAACTCTTGGGCTTAATCGATTTTCTTGCCTCAGCCTCCCAAGTAGCTGGGACTACAGGTGCCTAGCACAACAGCTGGCTATTTTTTGTTTGGAGTTGTCATTTTTGTTTAGCGGGTCCGGGCCAGGCTCGAACCCCACCCCAGCCTTGGTGCATGTGGCCAGCACCCTTCTCACTGAGCTATGAGAGCTGAGCCTGCTTTGCTTTTCTTTTCAAGTTGTAGGTGGTGAGAGATCAATTCTTGGATCAGAGACTATGAGAGACAAAGGCCCCTTAGAGCTGTTGCTAGTAGTAATATGATCATAAAAGTGAACCCTAGTAGGCCAGGGGTGGTGGCTCACGCCTATAATCCTAGGGCGAGAGGATTGCTTGAGTGAGGCCAGGAGTTCCAGACTAGCCTGAACACCTGTGAGTCTCCATCTTTACAAAAAAATAGAAAACTTAGCTAGGTGTGGTGGCACACCCATGTAGTCCCAGCTGCATGGGAGTCTGAGGCAGGAGGCTCGCTTGAGCCCAGGATGCCACCACTGCAGTCTCCAGGGCACAGAGCAAGACTCTGTCTCAAACAAACAAAAGCAAAAAGCCAAAAATGAACCATAATAACAGCTAGAATTATTCCATGACTGATGATGTTTATTTCATATAACACAATCCTCTAGGGTTTACAGTCAGCTTCATTTTTCAGATGTGGAAGCTAATTCTGCATTTTTCAGAGAGGAAAGCCAATTCCCCTGAAGTCACACAGCAGTAAGTGACAGAGATAGGCCCCCAGCACAGACATGCTGTCCTCAGAGTCCATACTGGGAAGCTGAAGAGGGTGGTGAGGGGAGGCATGCCTTTGGGTTCGCTGCCCCCTCCCCTTAATATCTGGGTTTGCTGGAGCCATGACTGGTCTGAGCCAGATAGGCGCTGTGACTCTGGCAGGAGTCTGAACTCCTGCCACCTACAGACAGTTTTTCCCCTCGGCCGACTTCCCTCATCTGTAACACTTCCCGTTCAGAGACAGCACCGTGAGTACAGCGACCATAGTTTCAGTTTGTTAAAAGTCCCTTTTCAGCTGGCCGTCATGGTGGGCACCTGTAGTCCCAGCTATTTGGAAGCCTGAGGCAGGAGGATCACTTGAACCCTGGAGTGCGAGGTTGCTGTGAGCTAGGCTGATGGCACAGTACTCTAGCCTAGGTAACAGAGTGAGGCTCTGTCTCTCAAAAGGAAAAAAAAGTCCTCTGTCATTCTCAAAGTGTCCCCATTTGGATGATATATGGATATCTAAATTAGCCCCTGACAGTTGGGAGGCCTCTTACTTCCTCACCCCTGAAATACGGGGACCAGAGTGGTGTGGGGAGACCTGCGCTTAGCTCTGGCTCTGACTTTGGCGGAGTCTTGGGTCTTCTCAGGTAACAGGTCTCCCCAGGGAATGGCCCCATCGAGGTATCTGTCTCTCTCCCCTCCAGTTTAGACTGAGACTGTGCCCAGTGAACTCTGGAACAGGTGGAAACCTGCTTAGGTGTTACCTCAGAAGAATTAGCCTGATCTGACTGTGTAGGTGGAGTAACTCAAGGGCCAAAGAGGCCGCAGGTGAGGACTCTGGCCTGAGGCACCATGAGACAGTTCCTCCCCCTGAGCTGGGAACCCTGTGTCCCTTTTCCTGGCTTAAGGGACAGAGTCACTGATCCAAGGTGGGATCTGAGTTCTGGATTAACCATACATGTGTATTTAGGGACACTATCCTTTATAAACCCAAAGAAAACATCTGAGTGGTTCCACAGCAAAAAGAGGAACACAGCAACTTGAGCTCTAACCAGTGAGGTCTAGAAATAGGAGCAGGCCGGGCACTGCCCTCCCCTCCCCTCCCTGCAGCAGAAATGGACACCCCATGGACTTGTCCAGGGGCTGAGGCTGGAGGAGGAGCCTCTGGATTGTCCTGGGCCCGGCACTGGAGGCGCCTATTAGCTGTGCGCTCAAACAGTGTAACCCTGGGCCAGTAACAGCTTCTTAGCCTGACTTGAAATGCCCCTGAAATTGAACCAGTCACCACTTCACGAGGGACTGGGGGCAAAATTACCTTAGTGTTAATGAAGTCCTTTGAAGTACTTAGATGGAAGGGCATGAATTATGTCACCTGTGCCTGTAACATGTGATTACGTATGAAGTTTGCTATGATTGTAGAAGTGGCTTTTAAAAGAGACCTCCGCTGCCCGTGTTGTTAGTGGGGATGCAGCTCTTCCGAGGTGGTGGTGTTTTTTGTCCTAATTGGCTTTGCCATCTCTGAAGGGTGAGATCTTTGCCATGTCACAGAGCACGGTGGAGCAGTCTGGAAGGGCAACTAGCTGCAACTGGAGAGGATCCGAGTTCTGGGTTAACTGTGCATGTGTACTTAAGAATGCTCCAAAAGAAAACATCAGGCTGAAGTCAGAAGGCAGAAATCAGCCTTCTCACTTCAGATCCTTCTCTCTGTGCCTTTGACAACTTATTTCACTTCTCTGAGCCTTACTTGGCCCATCTATGAAATCCTTCCAACTTAGGTGGTAAAAATAGGACTCACAATACCCACGTGACAGGGTCGTTGGCAGCCTTAAGAAGGGAGGTCTGTGCACCTTCAATAGAAGACTTTATCCTCACAGTAACTGTTGGGGCTCAGAAAATGATATCCCGAAGCAAAAACCTCAGGAGTAGTCTTGGAAGCAAAAGTTTCTCTCGGACATTCTTCTGTCCTCCTGTCTCTGGCCCCTTATCCTCCCCAGAGGCTACTCTTAGAAACCTCGGTGCCTCTTCCCCAAGGTGGGTCCTGGACACGAGAACCATTTTTCCCCAAAGCCAGCCATAAAATCTGAGAATGACTTTTCCCCTAGCTTTCTGTGTAAAAACCAGCCATAAAGAAAATATCTGACCTGCCTTGTTTGACTGTAGATCATAAGACTCCCCATGTTAGAGAGGGTCCAGCCCCTCTAACAGCCCCTTCCTCCAGGAGGAAGGAATGCTGTTCAGAGAGGACAAAAAGAGTCTAGGCAGACGGGCCTGGCTGCTTCTCCCTGTTCAGTCTATTAGCGTTAGATCAGCCCCTGTTGGTCCAGTCCTGTCTCTACCCGGTTGTCTGGGCTTTGTTGAACCAAAGCATAAAAATGGACAGTTCCCTCTGTATCTTTGGCCCTTCACGCTGAAGGCTCCCATGTCCCGTGAAACTATAATCAAATAAATTTGTGTGCCTTTTCTATTATCTGCTGCTTGTCAGTTGATTTTCAGCAACCCAGCAGAGGGCAAAAGGCAAGTTTTCCCTTGGCCTCAACCTTTTACCCTGCAGTATTTGTGCTGCTCAGATTGGTTTATCCTGGTAAGGTTTACAATTTTCACTTCTAGATCCCACCCCTCCTGACCCCCCCCCCCCCGAAATATTATGGACTTACCTGTGCAGTCCCAGAGGCTGCTTCCCTTTCCCCTTCAGCTCTTCCACTGGTGTGAGTTGCAAACGCATCATAGACTAAATCCCTGAGCATTTAGTGAACGTCTCATCAGGGGCCAGCTTGGTTTCTTGGGTTAAAAATAAAATAGTGGGGGCGGTGCCTGTGGCTTAGTGAGTAGGGCACCAGCCCCATATGCCAGAGGTGGCGGGTTCAAACCCAGTCCCAGCCAAAAACTGCAAAAATAAAATAAAATAGCGGGATGGGAAGTAGGGGGTGAGGGATAAAAATTTACCAATCTGGTACAATGTTTGCTATTCTGGTGACAGGCACACTAAAAGCCCTGACTTCAGCATCATACACTTCATCCATGTAACGAGAACTCTTGCACCTCCTAATATTTTAAAAGATAAATTATTAAAAAAAAGCAGCTGGCTCGGCGCCTGTGGCTCAACGGGCTAAGGCGCCAGCCACATACACCTGAGCTGGCGGGTTCGAATCCAGCCCGGGCCCGCCAAACAACAATGACGGCTGCAACCAAAAAATGGCCAGGCGTTGTCATGGGCTCCTGTAGTCCCAGCTACTTGGGAGGCGGAGGCAGGAGACTCACTTGAGCCCAGGAATTGGAGGTTGCTGTGAGCTGTGATGCCACAGCACTCTATCCAGGGTGACAGCTTGAGACTCTGTCTCAAAAAAAAAAAAAAAAAAAAAGCAGCTATCAGTCATAGGTTGAAACACATGAAATTATCATTTTTGTAGGTCAGAAGTGGTTGGATATTGGCAATTTCATATGGTTCATTCCAGTGCTAAGAACGGAGGTAAATGCTTTCTCCACGTTGTCTCAGCAAGTCCCCCAACAGCACTGAGCGGTAGGTGCTGTCATCTCAACTGCAGGAGAGGAAGAAACTAAGCCTTAGAGAAGCAAAGTCCGTCAGGCCACCTTGAACCTGCAGCCGTGTGATCCCCCAGGGTCCTGAGCAGCGATTGCTCAGGTCTCGGGTTTCTGCACAACTCCCAGAGCCTGTCTCCAGCTCTCCTTAGCCTCCCATATAGGGAGCAGAGCAGCCTTGAAGTGTCCTTGGGAGCTGGAACCAGAGTTCTGTTGGCCCCTGTGTGTAGAATTGCTACCACAATCTGTGTACAGTGGCTCACGCCTTGTAATCCTAGCACTTTGGAAGGCTGGGGTAGGTGGATCACCTGAGCTCAGGAGTTTGAGACCAGCCTGAGCAACAGCAAGACCCTGTTGCTACTAAAAATAGAAAAACTAGCCAGACGTTGTGGTGGGTCCCTGTAGTCCCATCTACTTGGGAGACTGAGGCAAAGGGCTCTCTTGAGCCCAAGAGTTTGAGGTTGCTGTGAGCTGTGATGAGACAGCACAGCACTCTACCCAGGGCAACAGAGTGAGACTATCTCAAAAAAAAAAAAAGAAAAGAATTGCTACCAGTTAACTCTTTAGCCATTCCTCCTCATTAGTCTTGGTTAGCTGAGTTAATGGGCTCAGTTCCTGCCGCCACCTGGACCTGGTCTTTCCATCCCTTGGAGGCTGTGGTCCTTGCTTTGTACCCTCCACAAGGGCCACTAAATGCAGGGCTTCTTCCGAGGCCTTCAGACTTGTTCCTCACCCATCCTTTTAGTTCGAAAATTTTTCATTACAAGTTTAAATATTTGCAAAGTATATGAAATCTGGCACATTCAAATACTGATACTTTATTGTTTGTTGTTTTTTTTTTTTTGAGACAGAGCCTCAAGCTGTCCCCCTGGGTAGAGTGCTGTGGCATCACAGGTCACAGCAACCTCCTACTCCTGGGCTCAAGCGATTCTCCTACCTCAGCCTCCCAAATAGCTGGGACTACAGGCCATAATGCCTGGCCATTTTTTGGTTGCAGCCGTCATTGTTGTTTGGCGGGCCCAGGCTGGATTCAAACCCGCCAGCTCAGATGTACGTGGCTGGCGCATTAGCCTGTTGAGCCACAGGGGCCGAGCCCAAATACGGATACTTTAAAATGCTGTTTGAGACTCTTAACTGAAGCCCTGGGCATATAAAGACCATTCAACACCCACCATCGGTCTTCTGAAAAATATTTGAGCTCTTCTTTAGCCATTGGTAATTTTATAAAATTCCTTTTTCTCCCTGAATTTGTATTTCTTTTCCATGACCCTCTCAGAATTTCATCCCAAAATTGTGTGTTTAACGCTTAGAAGTTTTATGGGCACCTATCATACTTCTGTTTAAAGAAGAAGTTTAGAAAAAATAAATTTAACAGAGTTATTTGAATGGAGAGTAGCTTATTTATTAGGCAGGGCACTTGAAACCAGAAAAGGTCTAGAAGGCTCTGCTCTAGTAAATGAGCTGTGGGCTTTTATAGGCCGAATGCTGATGGTGGAAGCAAAGGAAAGAAATTACCTGATGGGCTCGGTGAGTAGGGCGCCAGCTACATACACTGAGGCTGGCAGGTCCCAGCCCAGCTGGGTCCTGCTAAACAACAATGACAACTGCAACAAAATATAGCCTGGTGTTATGGCAGGCGCCTGTAGTCCCAGCTACTGGGGAGGCTGAGATAAGAGAATCACTTAAGCCCAAGAGTTAGAGTTGCTGTGAGCTGTGATGACATAGTAAGACTCTGTCTCAGAAAAAAAAAAGAAATTGCCTAATGGACTGCTGCTGGGTATTTGCATTATTTGGGTATGATCTGGTAAAAAGTACCTAGTTAGAGGTAAGTTGAAGGTTTGTGACTGGTGAAGTTTAAGTGTCATTTAACCGGCTACATTGAGTTTTCATTTGCTGATGTAGAAAACCCAGTGCTGGAGCCATCTCATCCTAAAGCCTTCTTTTTGTTTTTTAAACCCTTCTCTATATAAGAAAAGATACAGGGTAGGTAAATTTCACATATCAAAATTTACTTGAGGCTTGGCACCTGTAGGTCAGCGGCTAGGGTGCCAGCCACATACACCGGAGCTGGCAGGTTCGAATCCAGCCTGGGCCTGCCAAACAACAATGACAATTACAACCAAAAAAAAAAAAATAGCTGGGCATTGTGGTGGGCACCTGTAGTACCAGCTACTTGGGAGGCTGAGGCAAGAGAATCGCTTAAGCCCAAGAGTTGGAGGTTCTTGTGAGCTGTGATGCCCCAGCACTCTACCAAGGGCAACATAGTGAGACTCTGTTTCAAAAAAAAAAAAATAATTGGGCAGTGCCTGTTGCTCAGTCAGTAAGGCGCTGGCCCTATATACCGAGGATGGCGGGTTCAAACCCAGCCCTGGCCAAATTGCAACAACAACAAAAATAGCCAGGCATTGTGGTGGGTGCCTGTGATCCCAGCTACTCGGGAGGCTGAGGCAAGAGAATAACTAACCCCAGGTGTTAGAGGTTGCTATGAGCTGTGTGGCGCCATGGCCCTCTACTGAGGGCGATAAAGTAAGACTCTGTCTCTACCAAGAAAACAAAAAAAAAATTTACTTGATATAACGTTCATAAGTGATTCAGTAAGTTTTTATTTTTATTTATTTATTTATTTTTGAGACAGAGCCTCAAGCTGTCACCCTGGATAGAGTGCTTTGG
>CAUYRH010077697.1:0-21196 GCA_963574655.1 Perodicticus potto
CGCCTGCAGTTCCAGCTACTTGGGAGGCGGAGGCAGGAGACTCGCTTGAGCCCAGGAATTGGAGGTTGCTGTGAGCTGTGGTGCCACAGCACTCTATCCAGGGTGACAGCTTGAGGCTCTGTCTCAAAAAAAAAAAAAAAAAAAATAAGTAAAAAGAAGATGAAATTTTAAAATTATGAGATGGGAGGAGGTGATCTTTTTTTTTGTTTTTTTGCAGTTTTTTTTTGGCCGGGGCTGGGTTTGAACCCGCCACCTCCGGCATATGGGGCCGGTGTCTAGTCCTTTGAGTCATAGGTGCCGCCCTGGGAGGAAGTAATCTTCTATAGGCGGGGTGGACTAGAAAGACCTCTGAGGTGCCAGGCGCAGTGGAAAAGGAGTGGGGTGAGCTTGGAGAAGTGATGAAGGTAGGGACAGCTCTGGAGGTGAGATCAGAGAAAACAGGGGCTGCCTCACAGAGAGACTTGGGGCTGTTGGGGTCTTGGTTTTCCTCTGTATGCACAGATCTCCATCACCCAGAACTGGGCCAACCAGAGCAGGGAGTCCTGAAAGCCCTGGGGCTTCCAGATACCAGGTCAGCTCCTCCACTGACTGTGCTTCAAGCAAGTCCCTTATCTCCAAGCCTCAGTTTTCCCACTGAAAAACCATCAATATTATTTGCCTGAGGAGCTTTTAGTTTTCACTGTGCCACTACATGGATGCCTTAAAAGTGGGGGACACCATTCCTCTACATCTTTTCCTTTCTACCTGGGGCAGGTGTGAGGTGGGAAACCTGTACCTCTGTGTCAGCAGACGACCCTTAATAAAGCTTTGATTCCTTAAAAACAGGGATCTTTTTTTTTTTTTTTTTTTTGAGACAGAGCCTCAAGCTGTCACCCTGGATAGAGTGCTGTGGCATCACAGCAACCTCCAATTCCTGGGCTCAAGCGAGTCTCCTGCCTCTGCCTCCCAGGTAGCTGGGACTACAGGCGCCCGCCACAATGCCCAGACATTTTTTGGTTGTGGCCATCTTTGTTGTTTGGAGGGCCGGGCTGGATTCGAACCCGCCAGCTCAGGTGTATGTGGCTGGTGCCTTAGCCACTTGAGCCACAGGCGCCGAGCCTAAAAACAGGGATCTTGCAGAACTGTTGGGAAACCTTTGCCAGGAGAACTCAGGGTCACCTCCTTTTTCCAAGTGGGGCACCTAGACAGTGGGGGAGGGCAGCCCCAGGGGAGCAGGTGTGGGCAAGAGCTGCTGTCCCTCTCTTCCTCCCCACCAGTTTTGTCCCATTATTGCCTTATTACTGTTTTCAGTCAGACATAATTCCAGCATTTTCTATAATCTTGATCTTTTCACTGATACCAGATTTTTACACAAAGATTTGTACATAAAATGATTATGTACCCACCAGAATACATTCCCCGGCAATTAGAACGTTTAAGATGCAGCTCCTAACACTCCTTCCCGCACATCCCTCATTTATTACTTTCGAAAGTGTTTTGTGATTTTTTGGGGATGTGTTTACAAATCCAATAACAATTCTCATTTAGAGTTGCAAAACACGAAGCCATTTTGAACTGAGACAGATGGCAGCTAAATGAAGTTTAATTAAAGAATGAGTGCTTTGAATCAAATCACTTTTTCAAAAGTACAGTACACTGAGATTCTGGAGAGGCTGCATAAACAGCATCTGGGACTTCTGCGAGGAAATACTGAGTTAAGACTCTCCAGCCCCATCAGGGGGTGCACTATGGGTGAGTCCTGTGTCCTCTGTCCTCTGCCCTGTGCCCTCCACCCAGGCATACATCCCAAAGCCCAGGGGTCCCTGGACAGGGGGCAGGGCAGGGAAGACATAAGGCAAGCTCTTAGTTCAAAGGCTTTAGCTTGGCGAGGGGGTCCCTTCCTCTGCATTTATGGCATGAGGGCTGGCAAAGGTACCAGGAGGGCTCACTGCTCTGACCGCCTATGGCCTCCCAACTGTGCCCTGAGAGTGGGAGGGGACAGAGGGAGTGGCCTGGTGGGGTCAGGAGGAGCCACTTTCTGCTCTGGCTGTGTATCTCAGTGGCTGGGGCAGCAGCAGGGGTGTGTGGCAGTGTAGATGGGGGAGCCAGTGGGTACTGGGGACTGGGGACAGGACAGGCTGAGAGGGGCCCTCGCTGTAGGGAGGGGAGAGTGGAGGAGGGTTTTATTTCAGAGTCACAGGATCTGATGGGGGATGAGCTACAGGAGATGGGGCTGAAGGTTGGGTGGCTGGATTTCCCACACTTTCTGCACAGAGGGCAGCCAATAGAGGGGCCACTCCTGCTGGGATCCTGGATTAAGAGAAGAGCCTGGTGGCTCTAGGGACTGGGATGTAGGCGGGAGGAGGGCCTTGCTGTGTGCCAGGCTTGCAGTTTCCAGCTTCTGTCTGGGAGGAAGCGAAGCCCCAAAGGCTGAGGCAGGTCTTTCCTCCCAACTCCCGGCATGGTGCTGACTGGGAGGCTGGCAGAGGCCCCTGGACTGTTTTGATCATGTGCTCACTCAGAACTCAGTACCTCCAAGGCATAGGGCTCATTCTGGCTTTCGGCTGAGCCACCAGAACCAGATCCCAGGGTTATCATGACCCCTCTGCTAGCCAGCATTCCATGCAACCGGCTGACCTCTCCTTGTTCTCAGCACCAGGCTCAAACCACTGCCATCTCTTGGTGGAATTAACGGGCCTCTCAGGTCATTCCTCCTCCTCCTCTGATTCCTCTTTGCAGGAAGGGCAACTGTCCAAAGATGTAGGCCTGGGCATGGCTCTCCCCTGGGTATTCTATGTGTGACTCTCATTTTCCCTCTGGAAATCAGAGTGCACAGCTAGGTAAGGAGAACTCAGGCCCCTCTCCTATCCTGGGAACATCCTGCTGACCATCCTCAGTGGTCTTGATAGAGGCCCTCACTGAGTCCCCATTTGTCCCTCCATCTCATCTCCAGCCACTCTCCCTCTGGTCTGGAGACCCCTTCCAGAATATCCGGGTTCTCCATCGAGCCCCCTCTGCCTTGTCCACGCTGCTCTCTCCTAGAGCACTGTCCCATCCCACCCTGCCCCTCTGTCCCGCCAACACCTGACTGCTCTTCAACTCTCAGCTTCCAGGACTCTTGATTTCTGCACCAGGTGCAGGTCACCCTGCTTTCTGCTTCAGGGCACCTGCCTTCCCCATGAAGACATTTAGCCAGCTTGCCCATCTTCCCCGCCGAGAGGGCAGGGCTCAGTAAATACATTAAATACATGTCAAGTGAACAGGCAGCCACTGTGTGCTGGGCCCTGGACAACTGCCAGTCTCACTGTGTCACCTTGGGCAGAGTGCAGTGGTGTCATAGCTCACAGCAACCTCAAACTCTGGGGCTTGAGCAATCCTTGCCTTAGTGCCCTGAGTAGCTGAGATTACAGGTGCCCACCACTATACCTGGCTAGTTTTTCTATTTTTAGTAGAGATGGGTCAGGCTGGTCTAGAACTCCTGAGCTCAAGCAATCCATCCCCCTTGGCCTACCAGAGTGCTAGGATTACAGGCGTGAGCCATCATGCCCAGATGACTGGCAGGTTCTTGAAAATTCTTACTGCCTCCGCTCCTGTCATTTCCTTTAACTTCCCACCTGCCATTAGAGTGGTCTTTCCGAGACACAGCTGGGACCCTTCACTGCTCTGTCCAAATGCCCAGAGTTCTATCAAAAATCCTGTCCCTAAGGCAGCACCTGTGGCTCAGTGAGTAGGGCATTGGCCCCATATACCGAAGGTGGCGGGTTCAAACCCGGCCCTGGCCGAACTGCAACAAAAAAATAGTCGGGCGTTGTGTCGGGCGCCTGCAGTCCCAGTTACTTGGGAGGCTGAGACAAGAGAATCGCCTAGGCCCAGGAGTTTGAGGTTGCTGTGAGCTGTGTGACGCCACGGCACTCTACGGAGGGAGAGAAAGTGAGACTCTGTCTCTAAAAAGAAAAAAAAGAAATCCTGTCCCTCTCTTGAAGGCCCCCTGAGTTCCCTCCCTGATGCCTTTCTTCCAGCCATGGGGTTCCTCCTGAGCTGGGCCCCTCTGTGATCATCATACTTAACACTCTGGACTGTAGAAATTGTCGAGATTATGCCCTACCACACTGTGTGCTCCCTGAGGCCATTTCTGCCTGTCCCTGCACACAGGTCCAGGCCACAGACTGTAGGAGGGGAGGTGGCTGCTACATAGCAGGTCTGTGGCTCTAACCACTGTCTGGCGGGAGGTTTTTCTGTCTGTGGCACTTTTGCCTTCTGTGGCTTTCCATCTTGAGGTCACATGCCCAAGAAAGTGAGGTCTGTCAGGGACACCACCTCTGCTATGGCAAGGAAGGAGGGCCTTGGCAGGCCACTGGGGCAGGGTTTCCTGACTTCATCCCCAGTGACAGCTGCGGCCACAATCCCAACAGAAAACACACAACAGTTAAGAGCAAAGGCAACACTTTTTTTTTTTTTTTTTTTTTTTTTACTTATTTAAAAAGGCCTTGGTGGCAGGAATATAGTGTAAAAATCATTGGAAAAACTAAAAGGCATTGATACATATCCGAATATACCCTTTGTACATAAATTACATTTCCTTTAGTCTTTCTGAGTGAGGTCCTGATTCAGTACTGAGGTCTAGTAATTAAGAGGTCTCGGAAGCTGCACGTTCAGGCCGGCATAGTCCACCATGTACATTGGCCATTGCTAGAGAGAGGGACAAATGTACTGGGTTAGGATTCCAGGTGACGCAGAAAGAACACCAGAACACTTAACTCTGCTTTCTGAAGGGCTTCCTCAGATGCTATTTATTTTGAGGCCACTGAGGACCAGAGAGGGGATGTGACCTGTCCGAGGTTCAGTAGTGGCCTTGGAGCCTGAGCTGGAGCCTTGTCACTGTCCCACCTGTGTTCCAGGGGCTGGTCATGTGGAACAGGCCTAGGGACCAGAGCTGAGGACTCGCTTAGCCCAGGTGTTCACCCTGTGAACTCAGTCTCACACTCCCGAGAGCTGCCCTGTCTCTCTGGGGGCTGGAGGAGCTAGAGACTCTCTGTGGGCACTCAGACACCCACATGAGGTTAAAGGCAAAGCCTGAAGTCTTGGGTTCTCCAGGATGGTGTTGAAGGGAGATACAGTCAGAGGATCAAGAAATCCAAAAGCATTTTCAAATGTGTTCAAATATTCTCATTTGGACTCAGGATTTCAAAGCTAGTATTTTGAAATAAATACTAGCAGTATTTATTTTTCCAGTGTAGGCCCTTAATGAGGTTTCCTCTTAGGTGGGGAAGAACTAAACCCAGTACTATGGCAGACAGAGCTTTAGAAGTGAGGTCTCCATCCAACAGGGAACAGTCGGGGCCACAGTTGAGTCCACCCACCCTCAGACTCCTGTTGTCCTCATCTACACACTGTGGGTAGCACCGGCACCTTGCAGGGTCGTGGCGCAGCAGGGAGCCCTGCTGGGGATGTGGGCAAGTCCCATCCCTCTCCTGGACCTTGACTGGCCCAGCTGCCTGGCGGGGATGTGCATTCCTGCCTGGGTGCCAGTGAGCGCCTGGTGAGAGGGACAGACTATTTCATGAGTAGCACAGGCAGATGTGTCTGCACCTCCAAGGCTGGAAGGCCTCACTCAGAGTCCAGTACCTCCCTGTACCCCAAACCCACATCCTGGTGTAGATGGCCTTGCCCGAGTGAGGGGCGAGGGCCAAAGAGAAGAGTGGTCGAGTCCAGATTTGTGCAACTTTACCACGAGCGAAATCTGATTGGTGGATGCCAGAGACGCCGGCTTAGAGGACGAGGAAGAGGAAGACGAGGAGGAAGAGGAGACGGAATTTCCTTCAGAGACCCGCTTCCTCTTGCGCTTGGGAATGCTGCTGTCTTTGGCTGGCGGGAGAAAAGGTTGTTGATGCCAAGGCCACTCTGTGTGGGGCTACCAACCTCCCTGGAGAAGGCCTCTGTCTTCAGGTTTCAAGTTCCCTTTTCAGCATTTGAGACTCCTGATCCCTGAGTGGCCAGGGCCCACCTGTCCAGCCTCCTTCCATAACTAGGCTCGAGGGTCCACCCGCCCTGGCCCCCTGCTCCTGCTCACCTGTCAGTCTTTACTAACACCATCCTCCGGGTCCTCTTCACAGCCTCACCACACCACCCAGTCTCCCCAGACCTCCCAGAGCTCATCTTGACCCAGCATCCCCTCAAAACCTTAGACAGTGTGGAGAAAGTCCTTAAGTGGCCCTGAGCCTTCAAGTTCTTACAAATGAAATGTGAGTAAGATCTTGTAGGATTGCTGGGAGGATCCCATAAGATAATGTGCAAAGCTTTTAGCATAGTCCCTGGCACCCAGCGAATATTCAGAAACTGAGAACTGGTATTAATAATGCTGTTATGGTTATCGCTGAGGTGTGATAGTCCTTAGTTGACAGTGTACAGGTTCAACAAGTGGACAAGCAGTGCCCCAGTGGAAAGAAACTCCAGTTTATTTTATTTCATTATATCTATTTTGCCTTGGGGTTGAGTGCCATGGCATCATAGCTCACAGCAACTCAAACTCTTGGCTCAGCCTCCTGAGTAGCTGGGACCACAGGCGCCTGCCACAATGCCCGGCTATTTTTTAGAGATGGAGTCTTTTTTTTTGCAGTTTTTGGCCAGGGCTGGGCTTGAACCCACCATCTCCGGTGTATGGGGCCACGCCCTACTCCGCTGAGCCACAGGCGCCGCCCTAGAGACGGAGTCTTGCTCTTGCTCATTCTGGTCTCAAATTCCTGAGCTCAAGCAATCCACGGGCCTGGGCCGCCTAGAGTGCTGGGATTATAGGCGTGAGGCACCGCACCTGGCCCTAGAAACTCTAGTTTAGAATCAGAAATCCTATGTTCAAATTCTGCTGTGGCAACTTACTAGCTGTGTGGCCCTGGAAAATTTATTAACCACTCTGAGCAAAGGGGGAAAAAGTGTGCCATAAGACTCAAAGGAGATATACACACATACATAAAAGAGCCTGGTATCAAACCCAGCACAGAGCAGGGCGTGGCAGGTGTCTTTGTTGCTGCTGAATTAAACTGATGTGAACATGTAACGATTTTAACAAAGATCTAAAACTGTGTGTAGGAGTCGATGGCTACTGAGTGGAAAACAGTCAGCCAGAAAGGTCTTAGTGACACTTGTTGCTCCATGGGCCCAACAGCAGGCTAGGCCCATGGAGCAATCCTCTGTCCAGCTGGTGGAGGAAAACCAGAGCTAGGGGCGGGGTTCTGTTATATGGCATGAATGGAAGACAATGGAGGTGGGAGGAGCCCAGGCTGAGCCAGAGGGGGATGTTTGTGGGAGGTGCCATATGAAAAAGAAGTCAGAGGCACTGGCTGCCATCCTGTGTCCCAGGCTGGTCCATGGGCTGTGGCCACCTTGAGGTCACCATGAGACCCTAAAGATAGATGGCCCCAGTGTGGGGAGTGGTAAGAGAGTGGTGGGTGTAGGTAACAGCATTTACACTCAGAGCATTTGTCCCAAACCCTCCTCCCTGAGCCTTCCATGGAGAATTCTGAGTCCCTGACTTGGACGCAAGAGCAGCTCTCAAACCTAGTTACCACTGGACTCCATATGCTTCCATGTCATGCCTGACCCTTGCAGTTGGCTTTTGGTAGGAGGTCCTCCTGGGCCACCCTAGGCTTTGGAGCTCCTGGTGAACCTGGACCTATCTGGAGTCAGGGCCTCAGGTCTCAGGGTGTGGGTGGCCTCACTGAATTCCATCACCATCCCCACTGAGCAGCCATACTGGGGCCTATAGTTCACAGAGGTCTGTGGTTCAGAGATGTGGTGCTGACAGCAAGCTCTAGGTAGCCTCTGACTCATGATGTAGCCTTGGCAAGTCCCTTCCCCTCTCTGGGCCTCAGTTTCCCTGCTCTAAGACTAGAGCAGTGTTTCTTAATCAGGTGTACATCATAATCACAAGGCTATGTCTCACAAGTCCTATCACACACCTGCTCCATCAGAACCACTGTGTCAGCTAACCCCCCCAGGTGCCTGCTGAGAGGGTCTGTGCACCCTGCAAATGCAGGCTGAAGGGATGGGGCCAGCCAGTCTTGGGTAACACCTGCCTGCTTCACCCTCACTTGTCATCTGCCACTCCTCCCTGAGGTCCAGTCTGCCCTTTGTCCTCTCTAGGTAAACTGACACACCATGTTGTGCAGGCTTCTAGAGGCCTGCTGGGGACACTTGGCATTGATAATAGCGACCTTAGGCTCCCTGGGGAGGTATGAGGGGTGAGCTTTTCTCAACGTGCTTGGCCACTTCTTGCATGCCCACCTGGACCACATCTGTTTTTGCTGTATTGAAGGTAACACCCTGGTCCCCATGAGACAGAAAGGTGGCTTCTTCAGCCTCTAACTCACCTGGTACCTTGGCATCGTTGCAGATTTCTGCAAAAGGTCTGAAAAAGAAAGAAAAGAGGTTTTCCCCCCCTTCTCACTTGTTCCTTGAATATGGGCACACCCACCATGACAGAGGAGCAGGGTAAAACCTACCCCCCCCCCCCCGGTGTCTGAAGGTCCTGGTCAGGCAAATCCGACCTGTGATCAGAAACACATGCCTAGATTTCTGTGAGTGGAGGACTGTCACGCGATTATTTTAAAAACATCTTTTCATTTTAATTTTGATTATTATTTTTTTTTTTTGAGACAGAGCCTCAAGCTGTCACCCTGGATAGAGTCCTGTGGCATCACAGCTCACAGCAACCTCCAATTCCTGGGCTCAAGCGAGTCTCCTGCCTCCGCCTCCCAAGTAGCTGGGACTACAGGCGCCCACCACAACGTCCGGCCATTTTTTGGTTGCAGCTGTCATTGTTGTTTGGTGGGCCCGGGCTGGATTCGAACCCGCCAACTCAGGTGTAAGTGGCTGGCACCTTAGCCCCTTGAGCCACTGGAGGCTCGGCGCCTGTCTTAAACACACGACTGGCTTCAGTACGTCTTTCCTTATGTTCTCTTTGCCTTATTTTCTTTACTCAAAGATTTCTACCTTAAAGACTGTGTGTACTGGTAAGCTCCACTGAAATATCTGGAGGCACCAGGGCAATAAAATACACACACACACTCTCTCACGGGCTCCCAATTTGTACTCATGTGTGACTTCTAGATACTCAAAAAGAACAGCCCCTTCCATGTGCACAGCTAAAAAAGCCCACCCCACCTACCACTCACCGAACCCCACACCAGCAAGGCGAGCAAGCCCCTGTTTTATCCATTTCACAAATGAGGAAGTCAAAGCCCAAGACTGGCCTAATGACCCACAGCAGGTTAGGGAGGCCAGGAACTGAGCTCAGGCCACTGCCCTCCAGTCTTCGGTGCTCTCTGTACTGACCCTGCTGCAGGTACTTCTCCCGCCAGCATGGAACGCATGGGTCCAGGCAGCTTCCCCCTGCACCGGCCACTCACAACCACGGCTTGTCCTTTTCTGGGGCTCCAGACCTCACACTGAGGGCCTGCCACCAGTAGGCTATAGGACAGGCCTGACCCAGCATGCAGAGGCCCAAACAACACATGTAACAACCCATGGGGGACTAGAGAACATGGGTGGAGCTAAATGAATAGCCACATGGACAGACCTGGGCTCTAACCCTGCCTTTGCCGGTTACAGTTGAGTGTGTGAAACGGGAACGCTGCTTAGCCCCCAGGAGCCCCACCTCGAGGGAGCTGGGGTTAATGGAAATGAATCATGCCAGCCTCAGCCAGGCCTGGCCCACTGATAGACATTCACTAAGTGGTAACAATTCCCAGAGCTCTCAAACAAGCTTAGGTGGGGGCCACCTGTTGTTTAAGATCACCTACGAAACATCCTTTGCACTGAGAGAAAACAGCAATGTTGGGTTCTTACTCATCTTGAAAGTATCCTTCTAAAAGTCCCTCAAAAAGAAAATTCTTCTCTGGGTTTTTACCCCTTGCTCTGTCCCAACCTCCACCTTTCTCACTTTTAGAATAAGAAGAAACTGGACTTGCTGAAAGACAGTGCTTGATTCTGAAGTTCCAGACCAGCAGGGCCCTTCTACCATGTAGTTAAAAAGTCAGCCACCCTAAAACACTGACATCCTGGAAGGGGGGCCCTTTCTTATGTTCAGTCTGGTACTTGAGGCTCAGGATCAAACTGCTGGGATTGGTCTTGCCATCTCCCATCGGTCCAGCCTTCAGCCTTCACAATTCATTCTAGGTTCTGTCCCTCTTCCACCACGTTTCAGGCTGAGGAACTGTATGTTTTACTCCCATGTCTAAGAGTCAGTAGCACTAGCTGTTCTACCTAAGCAGTTGCCCATTTTCCATCCAGTACTCTCCGGGTGAGAGGAATGCTGCAGTCCTATTTCCAAAGTGGAAGGAGTCAGTGAGGCTCAGGACCCACTCTCTATACTCAGGTAGCTGCTCCCTCTGCTGGGTTCCCAACCTCCCTCCCAGGCCTACCTAAACCTGCCACTACTGCAACCCCAACTAACCAGGCCATGGGGTACAGGAAATGAGACTAGGAAGACATGTCTCCCAGGAGATGGAGGGGAGAGCTGGGGGGACACACGTGGTTTACAGGGGCCTGAACACAGGGCAAAGCCTGCTCCACCCACTGCCTCCCTTCCCAGGCCCCAAAGCCCTCTCTCTTCCCACTAAGGCCTGGATGGTCTAGGCCCAGCTCATCTCCCTTCCAGACACAATCGCTCCTCTTGTCCTCATTCCCCACCCCACACACACTGTATGTGAATAGGTGACAGCCTGGTGTCTCTGTGCACATTGGAGCATTTTGCCAGGATGGCATCAGCTCACCTTCACTCAGCAGTGAACTCACTCAACAGAGAAGTTCGCATGCCAACCGTGGGAACAAGAACAGATTGACATGTAGGGCCCAGTGGAAAGGGCGCCCTGCATTTTTATGAGATGAGAGGGGCCTCACATGTCTCTTAGCAACTATGTACTTGCAAATGTTGGGGTTTGGGGATCCAGGTTCCCGAAACCCAGTTAACCTGGTTTGATAACTCAGTTGAGCTAGAAAGTTCAACTGAGGCACAGCAATAACTAAAAGCAAAAGTGAGTGGAAACTGAAATTAAAATTGGAGCGGCACAGGCAGTATGGATAGGTTTTTCTTCTACCTCTCTTGAAGCCCCTTTCTTTCTTCTTCTTTTTTTTTTGGTAGAGACAGAGTCTCACTCTATCCCCCTCGGTAGAGTGCCGTGGCGTCACACAACTCACAGCAACCTCCAACTCCGGGGCTTAGGCGATTCTCTTGCCTCTGCCTCCCGAGTAGCTGGGACTACAGGCGCCCGCCACAACGCCTGGCTATGTTTCTGTTTTTGCAGTTCGGCCGAGGCCGGGTTTGAACCTGCCACCTTTGGTATATGGGGCCGGCGCCCTACTGATGAGCCACAGGCGCTGCCCTGAAGCCCCTTTCTTGATGTCCCGTCTCAGCAAACAAACATGCACCTGTAGATAAAGCAGCAGCACCGGCCAACACTAGGACCATGCTAGACATAAGCGAGGACACCGTTTGCCTTCCCAGACGGAACTCAGTGATCCTCAATGAAGCTTTTTTCGGAGGGAAGAAAACAAATTAGCAGAAAACGCAGGGAAGCTGCAGCACCTTCTCAGAGAGCAGATGTCTGGGTCAGGAGCACTCTGAGTAGGCTGGAGGGCACAGTGGAGACTGGACGGTGGAGATGGACCACAGGATTTAGTGGGGGACGAGGTGTGTGGTTTGACTCTTTACACCAACTAAACTCAATCCATGTTCCATCCCTCACATTTGCTTCCAGAGTATTTATCCAACGTTCCTTGAGTGTGTGCTCACGCAGTTCCAGTTTACCTAGAAGATAAATGGCAGGCCATCGTGCTCCCTGCTCACCGTTGTGTCTCAGTACGTAAATGCTGAATGGCTGACTCCCTTTATGGACTGGGCTAGTCCACTCCCACCCACAAAGTCCTAGGGGGCAGAGTTATACTATAGTTCAAGTAGATTAGAAAGTTAGGGCTGCACCCGTAGCTCAGTGGGTAGAGCGTCCACCACATACACTGACGCAGGCGGGTTGGAACCCGGCCTGGACCAGCTAAACAATGACAACTGCAACAAAAAATAGCCAGGCGTTGTGGTGGGTGCCTAGAGTCCCAGCTACTTGGGAGGCTGAGGCAAGAGAATCACTTAAGTCCAAGAGTTTGAGGTTGCTGTGAACTGTGGTGCCACCACCCTCTACCAAGGGCAGCATAGTGAGACTCTGTCTCAAAAAAAAAAAGAAAGTTAAAGGTTAGTGTTGCCTTGAAACTTTCAGGCTGGCCTGTGGCCTCAACTGAGGTGTGAGTAAACTCCTCCAGCTCTAGGGCTCCGCAGCCTCCCCCTCTCTTCTCACCCACAAGTCCCTTCCTATGGGCATTACTGCATTCCCTTGTGAAGCACAGTCACTCCAGCTCCTATTTTCCCACTGCCAGTGCAATACCCTGCTTAGTCGAAAAGCAAACCAAAGTGATTTGTCAAAATGAAAGAAAGGGTGGATGGATGGATAGATGGACAGATGAGCGAAGACACAGACAGACTGGAAGGATCCTCAGAATACTCCCTCCACAACAACCTGGCCAGAGGACCGGGGACACTGAGGCTTAGAGGAGGAGAATTAGCATCACTATGATACGATGGCACCCTCATTGGGGCCAGTCTGTCATTGAATGAATTGCCTCTTCCTCCCATGAGGCCCTGTACTCTGAGAGCCACAGAGCGATCAAAATGTCCCCATGAGCCTCTGCTCCCAGGAAGCAGCCTGTACAGAACAGGAGATTTGAGGACCCATTCAATTACCTTGGGTCTCCACTTGTGTGTTTAAGAGATTCTTTCCTTCCTTCCTTTCTTATTTTTTTAGAAACTGTCTCACTCTGTTGTCCAAGCTGAGTATGGTCACAAGCTACTGCAGCCTCAAACTCCTGGGCTGAAGTGAGCCTCCTGCCTCAGCCTCCTGAGTAGCTGGGACTATATGTGCATGCCAACACACTTGCCTAATTTTTTTTATTATTTATTTTAGAGATAGAGTCTTATTATATTGCCTCACTTATATTCAAGTGATCCTCCTGCTTCAGCTCCCTTATAGTGCTGGGGATTACAGGTATGAGGAAGCATGCCTGCCTTTTTTTTGAAACAGAGTCTAACTTTGTCACCCTTGGTGGAACTTTGGTAGAGTGCTGTGTTGTCCTAGCTTACAGCAACCTCAAACTCTTGAACTTAGCGATTCTCTTGCCTCAGATTCCCGAGTAGGTGGGACTACAGGCACCCCACACACAAAACACCCAGCTCTAATTTTTAGAGACAGGGTCTCACTCTTGCTCAGACTGGTCTTGAATCCGTGAACTCAGGCAATCCACCCACCTCGGCCTTCCAGAGTGCTAGGATCACAGGTGTGAGCCACTGCACCTAGTCTTATTTTTTTTTTCTTTTTGAATTTTAATTGCTGCTCCCTGGTAGAGGGATGGGATGACCTAAAAAGGGTGAGATCACTTCTAATGGCCATCAAGGCAATCCTAACAGTCCCCTAGTGAGAGAAGCCTGACCCAGGAAGGGGCAATGATGGAGACCAGCCTTTGATTCTTGGAGGTAGGATGACATCTCTTCAGCAGAGGCAGGCCAGGAATTGGGGAACACAGGCCAGGTCTTATGTATCTAAAATTTTCTTGACTTACTTTGTCTTTCCCCCACCCTTGGTATTTAGTAAAACCTCTTTTGCAATTTCCTGTCTCAGTTATCCTAACCAGAGCAAAGGCAAAAGGAAGGGAATCCACAATCAAGAATCTGCATGCAAAAAACTAAAAAAAAAAAAAAAGAAAGAAAAAGAAAAGAATCTACCCATGCCACTAAAGTGGCTCCTGTTACCTATACAATAACGTGGCCCTTCATTTTTCTGAGCACTGTGATGGCTCAGGATGTCTAAGGAGGGTACAGAGGGGAGCGGGAGGGAGAGACCTGGGTGGGAAAGAGAGACTACTGCCCCACTGTGCCTCCTCCAGCTCTTCCATCTTAAGCTTAGCTGACTACATTTCAGGAAATTCTCACCATAAGGGAGTGTGTTTCTCATGGAGAATTCTGCAGGGGCTAAGCTGTGTGTTCAACCAGCAGGAGGTGAAGGACACAGAAAATGATGGTTGAGGAAGCAAGAGCACAGAGTGCACCTCACCCCACCCCGCGCCACCCTGAGACTTCAAGGCACTCTCTTTTTTGATCTTAGAGGGCAAGGACTGAGCACAGGATGATGCTTTTGAATAGTAAGTTTGTTTTCCACTCTCAGCTTGGGAATGCAGCCTTGTACACTGGGTGAGGAGCCAGGCACAGAGCCTGGGGCACAAAGGTGCCCTGAGCAGGAAGGGAAAAGGGTACAGCCCAGGCCCCCTACACTGCTGCCCTCTGCTGCTCACTTGAAGGTCATGGTGAAGAGCACAGACAAGGAGCTCCCATGCCAGACTCCCACCCTACCTCTACAACTAAACAACCATATCACTGGGGGTAAAAAACTTCACCTGGTTCCTTTTCTGTAAAATAGGGAAATAAGACCCAGTAAACTGCTCTGCAGGTTTAGCATAAAGCCAGAAAGAGTCTGAGTGCTAATGCTGAGCGTGGCCTTTGGTAAGTGGTCAAGAAATAACACGTCCTGCCAGTTTAACTTTGTTGTTTTGCCTGTCAGTTCAGAGAAGCTAAAAATAAAAACCAACAAACAGCCCTTTGGCCAGGCTCAGCCTGAACTGCACATACTGGGCTCTCAGCCTCCGTGAGGACTCAGCCCTGAGCCTTCCAGCCCCAGGGTGCCTTTCTCTGTGTCTCTCCCTCTTTGAGCTGCCAGACTCAGGAGACACATTCCTTTTTTTACCCTGGAAGAAAAGCATGACGGCTTCTGGCCTGTCCAGGACTTAGGAGATGACCTGTCCTGTCCCTATGAAGCTTAGAAAGCCACCAGACTAGAGATGCCCCTGCGGGCAGGAGCCATGAAGGGAGTTCCCCGGCCGGCGGTGCAGGGCAGCCGTCCTATCTGAACTGGGGCCTGTAGCACCCTGAGAAAAATGACTGAAGGAGCCCCACATCCTGCCCACACAGAAGGAGCCTTCATGCAAATGTGCACGCAGAGAGAGAGAAGCCAGTGTCACTCGGGGCCAGTGGTGGGCCAGCTGGAGCTCAGGAGGGGAGCGGAGAAGACAGGGCTGCTGTGGACAGAGAGAAAATGGTGGAGAGAGAATGGGGGCCACAGAGCACCACAGGAGCCTCTGGGTAGCTGCTGGCCTGGAAGGACAAAGACCACTGGGTGGTTCAGGGCCAAGCTGGGGCCTCTCCTCCCTCTCTCCTAGAACCCTGCTTTCCTCACCCCTTCCTTAGACCTCTCCCCTCCCTCTATGGGTCCTAATCCCTATGCTGGGTGGTTCCTTCTCCAGAGAAGGAGGGGGTGATGTGATGCTCTAGGGCCCAGAAAACTGGAGACACAGAACTACTGGGGCCCACTCCTTCAAGCTGGGCTAAGGCCCCAGGCACCTGAGGGGTGTTTATCATTAGCTGATGGCAGTCTGCCCTTCCCTACATTTTAGCACAGGGCTGACTCCAACTGTGGGATTTTGGGCCCTAGAATGAGGGATGGTGACTGGGGGGCTTCCCTCCACAAGGCTGCCTTCACCATGACAGTAACAACTGTAATGAGTGGGCCTCACTGCATCCCAGAGAGGGAGTCAGATAGTTCCTAGTGCTCACGAAGACAACAGGCCTAAACCAGAGTGAAACCGGCAAAAGGGGTCCCGGCTTCTACCTGAGTCTCTCTCGAAGGGGCCTGGAAGGCCAAGAGAGGTTGGAAGCCCTCAGTGGCAGAGTGGACGCTGAGCTCCTACAGAGGCCACACCTAGGGTGGCCCCTATTCCAGGCCCAGGCCTGCCCGACTCCCTCCCTCAGGGTCTATGCTCAAAGCTCACTTGAAGCCTCTGGCCAACAAATCTCCCATGGGTATTGAGCCATAAGAGTAACCAGCACTCTGGGAATTCACAAGAAGTTAAGCAAGAGGCTTTCTTCACCCTTCCCTGTGGCAGAACTCCAAAGGACTAGGACCTAGGAAGGGACATGGCTAGGCTTAGAGAAGCCAGGGCAGGGTGGGGAATCCAAGAAGGGCCCAACAGGGAGGAGTCAACGGAGGGATGAGGGGACAGAGAGGAAGAAGGGGAAGGCGAGGAGTCTCGCCTAGGCCAGACTCACTCACGGCAGATGCACACACACAAGGGACATGCTGCCCTGCGCTTACTGTTTCCAGCCCCTTCATGTCCCCTGCCCTCCCCGGAAGCTCCCCCTGCTGCACCCTAGGAAGACCCAACTCGCTCACCTCCAGAGGGTCCAAGAAGGGATGTTTGGCCAGGGCTCCCAGGAGCACTTCCTGGCTGCACAGTCCTCCTGCCCAGCAATATGGCTGTGGTGGCTGTCGCTTCCTCCTTCCGCTCCTGCTCACCACAACACACACCCCTCCTGCACCCCTCCGCCTCCCCAGGGCCCTTGAGCTACTCAGCACCCGCACTTCCTGCCCACAAGACAAGAGTCTCCATTCCCAAGCCTGGCACCTGGGCCTTTTCCCCATGTCCCCGCTCTCTGGAGGCCCCCAGCCTGCACACTAGGCCAGAAGGTCCCACCATGGATGGCACTGGCCTTCTCCCACAATGGAAGGCCCCAGGGAGACAGAAGGGGGAAGGGGCCAGGCTTGGATTGTGAGCAGGCCCCACCTCCTTCCTCCCTGTGGCTCTGCCTGGGGCTCTGTCCCCTGCAGGACGCCCAGTGGGAGACAGGAGGGCTCCAGGCCAGGCAACTTTTCTTTCTTTGTGTTTAACATTTCAAATTTTGTGTGGCTATGTGTCCAGTCACCTGATAGAACTGCCTTATAGTTAAAAGGTGTCCCCCAACAGCACCTCAACCATTCCTCATACCTACTTTACAAACCATAACCAAACCCATTACGCAGATCCAGATCCCAAGGCCAGCTCAGAGAAGTTAAGCCACTGCCTAGGGATGCACAGCTGGGAAGTCACACAGTTGGCATTAGAACTTAGCGCCTTTGACTACATTCACTGACTGTCCTCCCTTCCCACAGCTGTATCCTCCGCAAGTGTAAGATTGGGGCTGGTGGGGAATGATACTTGTGCACCATTCTCTTCTCCAGCCATATGATCCCCTTCTTCTGCCTCAACTATAGACTTCTCTGCTGAGGGTCCAAAGACCCTGCTCTACCCTACGGTCTTGTTGTCACTAACCCAGCTGCTCAGTGGACTCCTCCACTTGCATGCCCAACCAGCAGTGCCTTCAGACCAGGCTGCCCAGTCCTGCAGGTGACAGGACCAGGCTCTAGCTCTCCCTCCAGCCGCATCCCTCCCCACGGTGCATGGAGTCCACAGGGCCATCTTGCCTGGAACCTGCACACCCCCTTTTTCCACCATACTCTGAGCCTCAGGATCCTGGGATTCTCTGCTTCCAGGGCCTGAATGGCCTCCTTTCTCATGGGCACACCACACCACTGGTCCATGCAGCCCTAGACTGCAGCATGGTGGGGACAAGAGTGCTGACAGGGATGCAGGACGGGGGTGGACCGGGAAGGCTACCCACCCACATGCTTATGTGAGTGGGGCCATGGCAGGGGCAGAGAATGTACCACAACAGCCCATTCAGAGGAACTTGAGAATCTTTTTTTTTTGAGACAGAGTCTCACTCTGTCGCCTTGGGGTTGATTACTGTGGCATCATCACAGCTCACAGCAACCGCAAACTCTGAGAATCTTAACTCAAACCTGGAGCACTATGCCATGAGGAAGGTGGGGATTAGGAGAATAGGGCAGTCTATGTGACAGTCTGTTAGCTTTGGTCATAACTTTCACCTTCAGACAGTCAGATGGGACCTCCACTATTCACTCCCTGTGCTGGCTAATTTTAGGGGCAGGCTTATCTCACTAGACCTCAAACTCAGGGTGTGTAAAGGAGACCTGATTCCTTCTTTCCCTCAACCTGCTCTTCCTCCCATATTTGGGTTTTTACAACACTCTGCCGAGCTGGGTAAACCATAAAGTCAACAAGACCTAAATCCAACCCTCCACTCAGGTGGATAGCCCATTGGGTGTTTCCAGAACGTTGCCACAGCTTAGGTCAGCGCCTACTCGATGTGGTCCCCATGCTAGAGGCTGCTGACCTTTAGCATCAGGAATAAAACACACAACCCTTTTCTAGGGAGCGTCCAATCCAGTGACAAAGACAGAAATAAACAAGAAGACTGATGAATCAACACCTGATCATAAACTGGACAAATGTTGGCAAGGGAGGACCAGAGAGACAGCAGAAGCAGCAACAGGGGTGAGGGCGCCCTCACGGGGTCGTGGCGCCCCTCTGCCTCCCTCGAGGCAGGCTGCTTCCTGTTTGCCCACAGAGGAAGCTGCTCAGCACAGGTGGTGATGTGGCTTCTCATGCTCTGAGTACAGGAGGGGGAGTGATGCCACCTTCCAGGAGAGGTGCCCTGGGCATTTCAGCACACAGTCTGGGTCTGCCCTGCTCATGGGATACAGAAGGGAGGGAGGTGCCCTTTTCTGAGCACCTCTCTGGGCTGACATGCACCAGAAGCCCTCCTCCGGCATCATTTCCAGACCCACGAGGTCTTGGCGGGGGAAGGGCAGGGTACTATTATCCCCACACTACAGAACAGATGAGGATTGGAGGGTCACAGCAGTTGTTCAGGCTCTAGGGCTGTGGAGCTCCAGCAAACACCCTTCCTGCTGTACCCCGTTACCACCCCCATGGTGAAGATATGGAAACTGAGGCACAAAGCAAGGCCTCCTCCCCAAGCAGACCTCATGACAGTCTAAGCCTGACTCATTTCTGCCAACTCAAAGCTTATAAAAACTCTCTGAGCTAATGGAGCTTAAAAACTGTCCTTCTGGGCTCGGCGCCTGTAGCTCAAGCGGCTAAGGCGCCAGTCACATACACCAGAGCTGGCAAGTTCGAATCCAGCCTGGGCCTGCCAAACGACAATGACAACTACAATCAAAAAATAGCCGGGCGTTGTGGCGGGTGCCTGTAGTCGCAGCTACATGGGAGGCTAAGGCAAGAGAATCGCTTAAGCCCAGGAGTTGGAGGTTGCTGTGAGTTGTGATGCCATAGCATTCTACCCAGTGCAATAGCTTAAAGGTCTGTCTCAAAAAACAAACAACAAAAAAAAACTGTCCTTCTGGGCACCCTCTTGAGCACAGTGTGTGAGAAGGCCTGAAGTACCTCAGTGGAGCCTCATGCCCCTGAATGTGTCTTCATGTAAGTTCTCCCCTTTAGGGAAGCCTGGGAGTAAGGAGGCGGCCACTACTCCTTCCTCCAGAGAAGGCCTCATCCCCACCCAGTTCCCCATTTCCTAGCCTGCGCCCTCAGGAAGAACACCCAGGGAGAAGTATCTCAGAGGTAGGGCACAGAGAAAAGGGAGAACAGAACCACGGTGGCATCATCAACCTTCCAACACGCACCACACGCATGAGCCACTGCTGCCCCGGGCATCCAGGAGGGCAGAAAGTGACTAGACATGAATGCCTGGCTCTGCCTCTGTACCCGCTTTGCCAAGCCTGCGGTGGGTACAGCAACCTTAGGAGGCTGTCCCTACCCTGCCTGAAGTCACATGAAACACTCCCAGCAACTGTGGATAGATGTCCAGGCCACAGCTCCCTCACCTGCCCTAGCACAAAAGTCCACCCTTGCCTTCCTCTCCCAAGGCCACCCTCTTGGCTGTCCCCTGTTCTGTGCTTTGTACATCAGCACTTTGTCACTGTAGCCACTTGTCAGAGATTTTCTCTTCTCACCTGAGCAGTGAGTGGCTCCAGGAGGCATCCACCAAATATCTGCTGAAACTCATGTGTGTGTAGCTGCTTATATTGGCAAAAATGCTCTCCACCTCTATATCCATGATAGGGATTCAGATAAATTGATTAAGACACAGCCACATTGGCTCGGTGCCTGTGGCTCAAGCGACTAAGGTGCCAGCCACATACACCTGAGCTGGGGAGTTCGAATCCAGCCCGAGCCCGCCAAACAACAATGACAGATGCAACCAAAATATTATGGCCGGGCATTGTGGCGGGCGCCTGTAGTCCCAGCTACTTGGGAGGTGGAGGCAAGAGACTCACTTGAGCCCAGGAGTTGGAGGTTACTGTGAGCTATGATGCCACAGCACTCTACCCAGGGTGACAGCTTGAGGCTCTATCTCAAAAAAAAAGAAAAAGACACAGCCACATAGCCATGTGATAATTCTTTGGCTATCTTATTTTTAAAATCTAACAAAGTGGAAAGATGTTCTAGCATATTATTAAGAAAACTATTCATATTATTTTGTAGCCCTGAGTAGAGTGCTGTGGCATCGTAGCTCACAAGAACCTCAAACTTGGGCTCAAGTGATCCTCTTACCTCAGCCCCGTTAGTAACTAGGACTATAGGCTCCTGCCACCACGCCCAGCTATTTTTTAAGGGATGGGGTCTCACTCTTACTCAGGCTGGTCTCAAACTCCTGAGATTAGGGAATCCACCTGCCTTGGCCTCCCAGAGTGCTAGGTTTATAGGCATGAGCCACCACTCCCAGACTTGATTTCAATTTTTTACAAACTTGTTTGTGTATCTAGGAAATAAGCCAGTAAAACATTGATTGATTGTAGCTATCTGTGCCTGATAACACTCTACATGTTTTTTTTGAGACAAGGTCTCACTATGTCGCCCTCGGTAGAGTGCTGTGGCATCACACCTCACAGCAACCTCCAACTCTTGGGCTTAAGCGATTCTCTTGCCTCAGCCTCCTAAGTAGCTGGGACTACAGGTGCCCACCACAACACCTGGCTATTTTTTGTTGGCAGTTATCATTGTTGTTTAGCAGGCCAGGGCCAGGTTTGAACCCTTCTGCCTCAGTGTACGTGGCCAGCACCCTAACCACTGAGCTACGGGGCCAAGCCCAGTATACAGGATTTTAATTTCTTTTTGTTTTCCTTTTCTTTTTTTCATTTTGGCTCACCTTTGGTACATTTGGATAGACTATTTTTTTAGTCAAATGAGGATAGACTTTCTTTGTTTGATATGTAATTTTTTAAATAAAATTTTTTTTTTTTTTTGAGACAGAGCCGCAAGCTGTCACCCTGGATAGAGTGCTATGGCATTACAGCTCACAGCAACCTCCAATTCCTGGGCTCAAGCGAGTCTCCTGCCTTTGCCTCCCAAGTAGCTAGGACTACAGGTGCCC
>CAUYRH010077698.1:0-13555 GCA_963574655.1 Perodicticus potto
GTTCTCACAAAGTAATGAGAAAGTCTCTTGAATGCTATCACAATCAGGTTGATGAAAATATCTCTGATTGTATCTGAAGCCTGTACACTGTACCCCATGACTGAATTATTGTACACAGATATGATTTAATAAAAAAAAAAAAAAAATCAAAGACAAAACCCTGCCACTTGCTGCTTTGCCTTGTACTTGTATGTTATGTAGATGGCTTCTTTACTGAAACCTCATGAACAGAATTCTACCAGTTTCAAACTTTTTTCCTGCAGCTTCTTTATCTTTCTTACAAAATTGAACAGACTTAGGTTCTTGCTTGGATTAGGCTTTGGTTTAAGGGAATGGTATAGCTGCTTTGATTTTCTATCCAACTACTAAAGCTTTCTCCATATCAGCAAGAACATTCTTTTGCTTTCTTTTTATTTTTGGTATTCCCCGAAGTATCACTTTTAATTACCTTCAAGAACTTTTCATCTGCATTCACAACTTGGCTAACAGGTGCAAGGGGCCTGTTTTTTAGCCTGTCTCTGCTTTCAAGGTGACTTCTTCACCAAGTATGATCATTTTTATCTTTTTATTTTATGTGAGACATGTGTGACTCTTCCTTTCACTTGAACCCCTAGAGGCCATTATTAACTGGCCAAATTTCAACATTGTTGAGTCTTGAATAACAGGGAGGCCTCAGGGGAGGAAGAGAGGAGTGAATGGTCAGAGGCTGCAGCCGTCCAAACACTATCTCAGGAGTAGTTCATGGTTCTTTGAAACAACTACAATGATAACATGGAAAAGCACTGATCACAGACCACCATAATAGATATAACAGCCATAAAATGTGTGAAACATTGCAAGAATTACCAAAATCTGACATAATGGCACAAAGTGAGCACATGCAGTTGGAAAAATAATGCCAACCTGAGCAGCACCTGTGGCTCAGTGGGCAGAGCACCAGCCCCACATACCAAGGGTGGTGGGTTTGAACCCAGCCCCGGCCAAACTGCAACAAAAAATAGCCAGGTGTTGTGGTGGGCACCTGTAGTCCCAGCTACTTGGGAGGCTGAGGCAAGAGAATCACCTAAGCCCAAGAGCTGGAGGTATCACTGAGTGATACGGCACTCACGATTCCAGTAGAGACAAAAATAATAAAAAGAAGAATGCCAATAGACTTCCTTGACGCAATTTGTCACAAACCTTCATTTTGTAAACAGTGCAATATTTGCAAAGCATAATTAAGTGTAATGAAATGAAATAAAGTATGCTGTATGTAAATTAGCATAGACAGATTGAAAACATACATGAGTAGGAAAAAAAGAGCAAATTAAAAAATTATAAGCACATCATAGTATTAATTAGCTGAAAAGAAAAACTTACACCAAAAATTGTACGTATTTTCATGCATGTATTTGGATACATAAGCTGTTTTTTTGATTAATTCTAGTAAGAGATACACCAAATCAGGCAAGGATGAAGAGGCAGAACATGGGAGTCAAAAGGAACTTAAGCTTCAAATCTAACATTCCCATTATTTTAAAAGACAATGCAATAAAGAAAATAAAACTATAAATTTATAGTTACTTGTGTAAGCATAAATGTGGAAAGTGAATATAAAAGTACATAAGATTTAGAAGATACTTTCAGGGAAGTTAAACTTGAATCACACACTCAACATTGGCTGTAAATATAATATATATTAGATCTTTATGGAAATTGAAGCACTGGATTATTATAGCGTTGAACATGCAAATAATTCTTTCGTTTGTGTCTATGTTCACCTAGCGTCGTATTGCTTTGATATCTGCCTCCAAATAAAGACTATACTTAGCTGGACAGAACAAGTTCATCTGTTCCTCACGTATTGGATGCCTCCCATGCACCGGTTGTTCTGAGTGATGGAAATACAAATCAGTGAACAAAACAAACACAATCTTTCCCCGTGGATCTTACATTCTAGTGTAATATGTAAAAATGTTAGATGGTAGTAAATTATATAAAGAAAAACAAAAAAAGGGGATACAATGTATAAGGGAATAATCAGGGATGGAAACTAAGCACAGGGATCCTTCAGTTGTTATAGGTTTTGAATCACACACTCTGTAAAATAGAAAGCAGTAGGTGAGGATTTTTTGTTTTTTTGAGACAGAGTCTCACTATGTCACCCTGGGTAGAGTGCTGTGGCATCACAGCTCACAGCAACCTCAAACTCTTGGGCTTAAGCCATTCTCTTGCCTCAGCCTCCCAAGTAGCTAGAACTACAGGAGCCCACCACAATGCCTGGCTATTTTTCTGTTGCAATTGTCATTGTTGCTTAGCTGGCCTGGGCTGGGTTCAAACCCGCCAGCCTTGGTGTATGCGGCTGGCACCATAACCACTGTGCTATGGGCACCGAGCTGCTGTAGGTGAGTTTTATGCATAAAAGTTCTCACTAGACTCTCTCTGAGCACTGTGATGAGAACAGAACAAGGAAGAACAAGGCTGGAAATGGTGAGAATTCGTGGTAGGTCACCTTGATCATACAGGCAAGGGAAGGTGGGGGTTTGGACTAGTGTAGCAATAGAAATATGGTAAGGGATAATCAGATTCTCAGTGTGTTTGAACGCACAGTCCACAGGGTAGGCTGAGGATGCTTAGTTTAGAGAAATAGGGAAGCCAAAGGTGAATCCAAGGTTTTTGACTTAAATTATAAGGATCCCAAAACTATAAAATTCAGATTGATAAAGCTATGGAGGAAGCAGATTCAGGTGGGTGGAACGAAGCTGTGCTGAGCATAGCTAAGGCTGAGTTAGATATTTCTTAATACATATATGTATATAATTGCTCTATTTCTCATAGAAATCCGGGTTAAACATTGTTTTTGAGTGTGGTTAGTGTCTCTGTCTCTGTAAGACAAGACCACTATCAATGCACCAGTAAAATCATTAGTTTAGATTTAAAGAAGAGGAAAAGACTGGTTTTTGGAGTCTATTGTATACTAGCCGGCCGGTCTACATGACAAACATTTTCTAGGGACATTTATTCTTCAGCATCTACCTGCTTTCACATTTCAGTACTGTGGTGTGAGAATCATGTAACTCATATATGATGCGCCTCATCCACCATTTAACTCAGAAGAGAAAAGGAAGCAAGTGCATGGAGTATCTTACATTTTTAAAACTTCACATTTTCCTGATGCCTCAAAATCCCCATAAACAGGGCATAAGCGCCCTGCCTAGGTGACTGTACTCCACTGGGAGAAGGTCGGTCCTTGCCAACAGCTCCTCTTTTTGCCCTCCCTGATTATAACCTAGTGACAGACAGACGCACCAGTGAAATCCTCTCACACCTTTTGCTTGTGTGAGTACCTTGACTCCTACCCTGACCCCCAATAAACCAATCATCCAGAGGGGATATTTCTCTCTCTTTCTCTCTTCCTCTCTCTCCCCAGACCCTCTTCTCTCCATCTTTCTCCCTCTCTTCCCTTGCTCCCTACCTGCTTGGAGTGGGGCTCCCTCTCCCTAGGAGCTCCTCCATGTGGCCCCATGCATGGCCCCTGTTGTCTCTAGGACCTAAGCATATAATAAATTCTTCCATGTTCTATACCTCTCTGGGTGTAATTGCCAGAGCCATATTGGAATGACCCTTAAAATCCCCACAATGGGAACTCATTCCCCTGTTTACAATGCACATGATCACAACCTTTCAAGCATACTTCTTTACTATGACATGCTACACAGGATGGAATAAGTAGCCAAAGACACACTATGTGTCTGAACTTGGATTGTTAGCTTGTTGCATACATCTCCCCTGATAGTTTAAGCACAAGTAAGCAGTCTCAGCAAACACAGTTTACCTTCAGCTTAATCTCCACACACCCTAGTCCCCTTCCTTAGCTCACCTTGCTTCATAGGCTCTAGGAAAAAACAATTATTTTGCTGAGCAAACCTAGTGTAGATTCAAAAATGGTTGGCAATAGCTCCTGAAGATTTTGTTTCCTGGAGCTGTTTTAAATTTAAAAGAAAAAAAGGTAGGGAAGAAGTAGATTTCACAGAGAGATTTTACTCCAGAGAATATAATTATATTAGGACAAATACGTTATATGAAATTTTAGGGATGAGAATGGAAGTCAACATTAACTTACGACAATAAAGGAAAACTAAAGTACAGGCAGTTCTCAAATTACAAATATCTGACTTCAGATGAAAGGTCACAAACGTGTGACTTACACCTACAAACAGAGGCTATTACAAGTAATAGGTAAAGTGTACCTATTCAAACTTACATAAAAATTTGACTTAACAACAAACCCACAGAACCTATCTCATTCATAACACAAGCACTGCCTATAAATGAAAATTTTAATTTTATTCTAAAACAAATGACTTTTTGTAAAAAGCTAACTTATCAATGTAACGTTTTGGACTTTGACTTTAAGACCTTATAAAAAATGATAGGAAGTTAAACAGAGCCTCCTATTGAACTGGCAACACCTTGAACATGCTTACTTTGTTACTCTGCTTCATAAGTCATCATCAAACGCTGTTTCTTTTTTTTCATTTTAACACCTTTGAAATTTGACGTGTATTAAAATCAATAATGTGTCACAACAGCAATCAACCAGAGAGGATAATTTCCATTACTTATGCATGGGAAACCATCAAAATGCCAGATTGAGATTTGCAGAAAAAGTAGCAGTCACTTGTAGGAAAGCACAGAGATAACACTGGAACCTTCTTTGAAACTCTTTGAAACCGAAATTAAAGAAACTGAATCAAACAGTGGTTAGCATAATTCCTGACACGGTATTTAAAAGTAAGATAGATCATTATAATTGCAAAGTTATCTGAAGAGCCCATTATTAAAGTGTCCAGAGTACAAGATTTTTTTAATTGTGTATTATCAATGTGCTCTTACAAATGCTATCAAAGACTGAATTGAAAAATTACTCAGATAACTTGTAGTCTGTGTAAAATTTATAGGAACAACTCAACAAGTTTATTTTCATTATACCTTCCGGCATGCATACATAAGATTGATAAAGACATGTGTATTTCTCTAAAAGAGCTCTGTTGGTATAAAAGTATAAAATATAAAGCTAAGTGACAATAATAGTGAATGGTAGTTCACTTGGAAGCATCTTTGGAAATAATGGAGCATCCCAGAGTCAATGGTACCTTAGATTCAATGAAGTAGAGTGTTTGAAAAGCAATGTTTTCATTATTTTTTTTTATCAGAAGTAAAATCAAGTTACCTTTAGAAGCTGTAATATCATAGAAAAAGTACTGGATGGTAATCAAGAGTTCTAGTTGTACTATTAACTTGCTGGAAAACATTAAGTGGTTATGAAATTTTACCCTGTGTTGCTAGTCACTAATGGAAAAATTGGGTAGGATTAGAAATAATTCTGTAAATTCACTTAATGTCCCAAATATTTTTGTAGACCTTTTTTGCATGGATGCTTACATAAAAAATAATAATCCAATGTCACATGGTGTTTTACTAATGATTTTACTAATAATCTGGCACTAAAGTTTAAAATAGCAACTTTGGAACTAAGTATCTATAAAAGGTCAAATATTGTATCAACTCTTAAGTTAGTGAATCTATCTCTTCAGGAACCAGAGATACTATGAATTCTTTGGAAAATCTACAAAAAAATAAATAAAATATGTCCATCTGTTCCTTTGATGACAGAAAGATAAAACTTATAATTAAATAGAAAACGTGAGTGAAGTGTAATTTCTCTGACCACCAAATTTAAGTAACATCTGGTCACTCCCCGTCACTTGCTCTTCCCTGCGGTCTGCTCCCATGGTCACAGCATGAATTACATTAGCATTTTACGTTAAGTTTATTTTGTATGATCCTTCTCTCTGTCACGAGAGTAATCTCTATAAGAGTAAAAATCTGGTTAGGTTTCTCTACTACTTACTGTAGCTTTGGCTCCGAGGAAGAGCCTGAGACACAGGAAGTTTCCATTGAATATTTGTGGAATGAAAGTAGATCAGGCATTTGATAAGAGCTATGAGTAAAAATACCCATTTCTACCTAAATGTGATATACTGTTAACAACGAGAAAAGGATGGCATGAATCTTAGCCTATTTTTCAAAGGAATATACTTGTACGACACACACACATATAAGTATATATGCATGCATGCACACTTATTTTGGGCAACCCCACTTAACTCTTAGGAAGAGAGATATTTTCAATCTAAACAAGGGTTTGGAAAGCCAAGGGTTAAGAAAATTAAATTTGATCTTTCTTTTATTCTCTGGTCTCTCTTGTTTTCCATCTCATCCGGCATACTTTAAGGGAGATTTTAATGTCATATATTCTGTGACATGAAACAATTTGGTGATGGCTTTAAGAATTTTGAGAGTAATTTTTATATCATATAACCTGAAACTTAAATTACTCTGTTGTCTTTTGAATTGCTGTGATTATGCGTTTCTATTATAAACTCTTACAAAGAGTTTTTCTGCTATGCAATTGTTTCTCGTTCTAAAATTAATAATATATGTTTTAGGAATAAGTGAAACTACTATTTTTTAAATAATTTTATTTGAAGAAGTTTCTATTTAACCTTTTTTAGATTTATATCTTCGTATCATCTATCCGTAAAAGTAGTTAGCAATTTTATACGACTTTGTGTTTGTACTACACACTTGACCTTAAAATAAACAATTTTGCCAATAGCAGTTAGTGAATAAATATACACACATTGACATTTAGATAAACCACTCTTTGAAGTATTTTTCTTTTGTAATAACTACTGGGTAAGTACACTTCACTTCTAAGTATATATCTATGCTTAGCTACAAAGTATAAGCAAATTTTTAAACTATCAAACAATCACTTTTCATAAACTTTCTCTCATTATTCAATCCAATGCAGAGGGGACATTAAAAAATGTCTATCAGTTAATCATTAGAATTTTTCAGGTATAACCTCATCTCAAAATCTACGATTACCCACACTGAATGAATATTAATACACTAAGCATCTTCTACAAGGATTTAATAAAGGTGAATGTTCTCTTTTCTCTCTCTTTCTCTCTCTCTCTTTCTAAACATGTAAATTATTCAGTCCGTAGTAACATTACTATTATTAAGATTATAAATATTAAAAACATTTTTATTTCCTGACAACATGGCACTAAGAACAAAGTGTTAAACTCTGTGGAACAAAAGCATTACAAGTCTACTTATATTATCATTCGATAATTTAATTTCAAGACATGTAATCTCCAAACATACCAATGAAGGAAGGTAATATTTTAGAGTCTAGCAAAAGCAATATGGAGAGGATAAGAAACATGCCCTAGAGTCTTTCCAACTCTAGTCCCAAACTTGGCCATGATGCTATAATGAAATATTATGCAATAACAAGGCCCAACTTTGTAAATTATATAGATAATTTTATTGCAGTGAAAATGTCAATGACTGATGAAAATTTATGTCTGTATTTAATCCTAATAATCCTGTATCTCAACTATCTGACTGGAGAAGTCTTAATGTGATCTATATTTAAGAAAATACTGAGGTATACCAGTTACTCTGCTAAGAAATCTGTAAATTGAACAAGTCAATTATCAATATATGTTTCATTTTTTAATTTTTTTATATGTTTCATTTTTATTCTAACATTTACCATGCAATATATATTTTAAATAAATCAATCACCATAATAATATAAGTATTGGAAAAGTAATCATTCATTAAAAAAAGATATAAAGCACAGATAGTTATAAAATGTCTACCTAGTAGCTCAGTAGTTGTCCTATAATGTATTTGTAATGTGTGGTAGAAGAATAGATCCTCAAAGATGTCTACGTCTTAATCCCTAAAATCTGCACATGCATTACCCTACATGATAAAAGGAATTTTACCAATATAATTTAGCCAAAGGTCTTGAGATAAGGAGATTAAATTAAATTATAAAAGAGAGTGGACACCTACTAATTTCTTTTGTGTTTCATTTGTTTAATGGTATTATAGATTCTATTATTAAGAAGTTTTAGTAGTCCCAGCTACTTGGGAGGCAGAGGCAAGAGACTCGCTTGAGCCCAGGAATTGGAGGTTGCTGTGAGCTGTGATGCCATGGCATTCTATCTAGGGTGAGAGCTTGATGCTCTGCCACAAAAAAAAAAAATTATTTCCTATTATTATATTATATATAATATATGTATATATTACATATATCATATTATTATTATTATTGGATTGCATCAAAGACGATACACTGAAGGCATGTAAGCCCAGGAAATATGTTCAACATCTTTCTTCATCTTCATCTCAAGAAAGATGTTCAACATCATTCATTATAGAAATGCACATTAAACCTATAATGAGAAAACACTACAAATCCATTAGAATGGCTACAACTTAAAAGACTGAACATACCAAATGGTTGAGAAAAATGGAAGTCTCATAAACAGTTTGCAGGAATATAAAATATTACAGCCATTTTGGAAAAGAGTTTTTTTTTTATTTTTTTAAAGTTAAACATGTACTTAACATATGACCCAGTCATGCCAATCTTAGGTATCTACCAAGGGGAAATGAAAGAAAATATTCAACTGAAGACTTGTGCATGAATAGCTGTATTATAGTAATCACAAACTAGAAATAATTCAATGATTCATCAAAGAAGAATGTATAAACAAATTGTGTTAGCCTCCATAGTGTGAGATAGTACTCAGAAATAACAAGAATGAACCATAGGTATATGTTGGAGCCCATATAGCCTATGGCTAGGAGGAGTGAGAGTTATAAGAAATGCCTGTAAAGCTCAATAATGGAACACCTGGGTGGAAAGGGCATGAAGAGGGATTTAGCTCTCCTAACGAGCATGAGAGCTCGGGAGATAAGAGCAGTGGTAAATTAGCAGTCTCTACACTTGTGGTGTTGAGTGGCATGAGATTAGACTTATATTAGGCTGGAGGAGAAGGCAGTCAAAGAGCATGCGCATTCTATCACGGACTCGCTTACTCTGACTCTGTCTCCTACCTGCAGAACACCAGCACGGCTTTTCTCTGCTGAAGATTACCAAGCTCTACTAAAGACTAAGATCTATCTATTCTTAGAAGACTGCTTTATTCTTTCTAAGACTTACATTCTCTTTCTCTCTCTCTCTCTCCAGCTAAAGTAGACAGCCCTGAGGCACCTAAGAGAAACTGAACCTGAGCAAGGTAATTTATTGGTCTGCGTCTGGAACCTAGTTAAGCCGGGCCTGAAATCTGGCCAGTCCTGGGCCCTGGCAAGAAGTGTCAGAAGTGACTTGCGACAGGTATACACAGTATAGATAATCTCAAAAGAATTATGCTTTTTGAAAGCCAAACAAAAAAAGTAGTCTTATTATAAGATACTATTTACATAATGCAAAATGATTGATCTGTAGTGAAAAAAAAGCAGACCATGGGAGGGTAAGGACCTGAGGGGAAGAAGGGAAGCATTACCTGTGTTCATGAACTTACTTTTAGTGATGATGGATATGTTCATTGCTTAGTTATGATAGTAGTGGTTTCACATGTATATAATGGACTTTTTCCCAAATTGTATATTACAAATATGTGCAGTTTATCATATTACCTATACTTTATTAAAGCTGTTAAAATGGATCTTTTCTGTCTCACTCACAATGGTAAATGAAGAAAATAAATACTCTAAGACCCTTATGTAAAAATTTGAAATCAGTGTTAGAGAAATAGTAGAAAAATCTTAAAAATTTCACCCATATGAAAAGGCTGGTAGAAGATTTACAGACAATTATGACAATGATATTTGGAATAAATTGTGATTTTGCTATAATTTCTGTCTTTGATGTCAGTACTTCTCTATTTGGAGTCAGTGGTGAGGAATTATAAGGATAAATCCTAGAGAATGTAATGTGTGTCCCCTGTATTTTGATTAGAGGGGACTAACTGATGTCTTTTTTTTTTTTTTTGCCTATATCATCTAAAATAGGAGCCACTTGTTTTGACCTAGGCTGAAGGTGCTGGCAGTGTATCTAATCAGTCTTCTGCATGAGGATGCATGACTATCTTCTATGAACTGGTAATGGGCTATGTATAAGAGAGAATGCTATTGTGACACTGACTTAAGATTCCATAGAAGAGGGCTGCCTAGAAGGGAATGAACTGGAGCAAATGGAAGTAGAAGAAGAACAGATGTTTAAATTGTTTGTATTAGTCTCAATAGAGATCCAGTCGCCCGAGTCAAGGAAGACTGAATGATATCCAGTTTCTCAGAACAGACACAAAATCACTCAGCAGAGAAAGGTAGCTGTAAATATCTACAAATTTCAGAAAGTAAGATACCAGCTTATAAGAATAACTTAGTTCAGAATTTCCCTACTTCTAGAATTACCCAGACCTATACTATACACAGACCAACACAAGGGACTCCCAGCAAAGTAAAGCTATCAGGCAATTAACAGACAAAGCCTGGTTACTGCAATAGCCCAAGCAACAAAACGAAGCAACAGAGCCCTGCACAACCAACAAAACAGAAGTTCACCCTACTTATCAGTTCTCTCAATAAATGTGAATAGATTGAATTTCCCACCTAAGAGATACAGCTGGCTGATTGGATTAAAAATACAGACCAAGTATACAATGTCTTCAGGAAATGCATCTAACCCATCTAAATCAAGGGTGAAGGGTTGCAATACAATATTTTATGCAAATAGAAACCAAAAGAAAACAGGAGTTGAAATTCTTATTGCAGATACAAGTGACTGTAAAGTAACAAAAGTAAAGAAAGAGAAAGATAGACACTATATACTGGTCAAGGGAACCACTCAACAATAAGATATTCATTCTAAATATTTATGCACCCAACTGAAATGCTCCCAGGTTTACAAAGCTAACTCTACTTAATCTAAAGAATATGATAAACATCACTGCCATTATAGCCCAAGACTTCAACACCACACTGACAGAACTGGACAGATCCTCCAAGCAAAAACTAAACAAAGAAATAATGTACATAAACACAACTCTAGGAACAAAAATGGGCTTAATAGACATCTATAGAACATTTCACCCCAATACTATTAAATATACATTCTTCTCATCAGCTCATGGATTATTATCCAAGAACAATTATATCCTACATCACAAATCAAGCCTCAATAAATATAAAAAGTAGAAATTTTACCATGTATCCTTATAAACCACAATGGATAAAAGTAGAAATCAGTTCCAACAGAAATACTCATTCCAAAAAAAGTCATGGAAACTAAATAGCTTATTGCTGAGCAATAGCTGGGCCAAGGAGAAGATAAAGATGGAAAACAATAGATCCCTTGAAGTTCAAGCTTCCAACACTTCTGGGATGCAAGACTAGTTCAACATATGAAAATTTATAAACATAATTCATTGCATAAACAAAAGTAAAAACAAAAACCATACAATCCTCTTAACAGATGCAGAAAAAATCATTTAACAAAACTCAACACCCTTTTTTTGATAAGAACACTTAAGAAGGCTCGGCGCCTGTGGCTCAGCGGGCTAAGGCGCCAGCCACGTACACCTGAGCTGGCGGGTTCAAATCCAGTCCGGGCCTGCCAAACAACAATGACGGCTGCAACCAAAAAATGGCCAGGCGTTGTGGCGGGTGCCTATAGTCCCAGCTACTTGGGAGGCGGAGGCAAGAGACTCGCTTAAGCCCAGGAATTGGAGGTTGCTGTGAGCTGTGATGCAACAGCACTCTATCCAGGGTGAAAGCTTGAGGCTCTGTCTCAAAAAAATAAAAATAATAAAAAAAAAGAACACTTAAGAATACATAAACTGGGAGGCGCCTGTGGCTCATCGAGTAGGGCGCTGGCCCCATATACTCAAGGTGGCGGGTTCAAACCCAGCCTCAGCCGAACTGCAAAGCAGAAAACTAGCCGGGCATTGTCACGGGTGCCTGTACTCCCAGCTACTCGGGAGGCTGAAGCAAGAGAATCGCCTAAGCCCAGGAGTTGGAGGTTGCTGTGAGCTGTGTGACGCCACGGCACTCTACCGAGGGCAGGAGAATATCAAGAGGATCCAAATAGAAACAGAGAAGGTGAAACTATTTCTCTTTGTGGATGACATTACCTCATACCTAGAAAACTCCACAGACTCAACCAAAAGACTCTTAGAATTGATAAATAAATACAGTAGCATCTCAGGATGTAAAATTAATGTACATGCCAACAGCAGTAAAGTGGAGAATCAATCAAAGACACTATAGCATCAAAGAAAATTAAATACCTACATTTAATATGTTAAGGATCTCTGTAGAGAGACCATGAAACATTGAGAAAAGAAATTGCAGAGGTTGTTGACTGACAGAACATATCATGGTCATGGCTGGGAAGAATCAACATTGTTGAAATGTCTATGCTACCCAAAGAGATCTATAAATTTGATGTAATTCCCAACTAACATCATACTTTCAAGAACTTGAAAAAATAGCTTTGTGATTAATATGAAATCAGAAAGAAAAAACCAATTATCCAATACAAGTCTATGAAATAATACCAAATCTGAAGATATTACCTTATCAGAGTTCAGGCTATACTATAAGTCTATAGTGATCAAAATAGCATGTAAATGGCACAAAATAGAGACATAGACCTGTGGAATAGAACAGATTATCTAGAGATGAAACCAGCCTCATATTGTCATCTGGTTCTTGACAAAGTAAACAGAAGCATGTCCTAGGGGAAAAAATCCCTATTCAGTAAATGGTGCTGGGAGAACTGCATGGGTCAACCATGTGTTAAAGACTGCAACTGGACCTGCACTTCTTACCACTTATTAAAATGAACTCACAATGGATAAGAGATTTAAATCTCAGACATGAAATTAAAAAAAGCATAGAAGGAAGTATGCAAAAAACTAGTAACCTTGTAGGCCTAGAGAAAGAATTTATGAAGAAGATCCCACTGGCAATCACGGCAACAAACTAAACAACAAAATAAATAAATAGATATTGTCAAGTTCAAGAGCTTATGCTCAGCTAAGGATGTAATCAACAAAGCAAAAGGAAACCTACAGAATGGGAGATTACATTTGCATGCTACTCATCCAATAAAGGGCTGATAAAGAGAACGTGCAAAGATCACAAGCAAATCAACAAGAAAAAGTCAAACAATGCCATTAAAAAGTGGGCAAGAGACACGAACAGGAACCTTTTCCTACAAAGATAGACTAACGGCCAACACACACAGGAAAAAATGTTCATCGTCTCTAGATATCAGGGAAATTAAAATCAAAACCACTTGGAGATATCACCTAACCCTAAGAGAATGGCTCATGTGTAGCCCCAAAGCAATGGATGCTGGCATGGATACAGAGAGAAAGAATATTTATACTCCATTAGTAGGACTGCAAACTTACAGAAACTACAGAAAAACTCAATGAAACTCAAGCAGCAGGTAGGAGGGGACAGGGGAGGAGTTGAGTAAATTTCTACCCAAAGGGTTCATGGCACGGGTATATGGCACACTACCTTCCTGATTATAAGGACACACCTTCCAATCAGACTTTGATCTTACAAACGAGAACTATGGAGTCTAATTGTTTGTAGCATCACATTAATCTGAAATTAAAAAATA
>CAUYRH010077700.1:0-35826 GCA_963574655.1 Perodicticus potto
TTTTTTCCAAAGTCTCAAAATATATACAACTAAGATTAATAAATAAAAGTAAAAGATAATTTCAAAAAACAGATCATGCCAAATCTTATAGACAACAGAAAAAGAAGAAATACTTCAAAATCATTCTACTTAATCTGGATACACCTGATATTAAAATTGGAGGAAATATATTACCATAAAGGGAAATTACAAACATATTTCACTTATAAATGAGGATGCAATATCCTAAACAACATAGTAACAAGTTGAATTAAAAATTAATGGTTAAGTAATGTACTTTGGTCAAAATTGAATCCAATTTATGTGGGAATTAGTCACCATTTTCTTTTCTTTTTTTATTTTCTTTCCCTCATTCCCTCCCCCCTCCTCTCTCTATCTGCTCTCCCCTTCCCCCATGCCCCACTGTGTCATTCATTGTCATTAATTGTCCTCATATCAATGTTGAATATATAGGATTCATGCTTCTCCATTCCTGTGATGCTTCACTAAGAATAATGTGTTCCACCTCCATCCAAGTTAATACAAATTCTGCAAAATCTCCATTTTTTTTGATGGCCGAATAATATTTTCCATGGTATAATATACCACAGTTTACCAATCCATTCCTGGGTTGAAGGACATTTAAGCCGTTTCCACATTTTAGCGATTGTAAATTGGGCTGTGATTAACAGCTTAGTACAAGTATCTTTATAATAAAAGTTTTGTTTTTTTCCTCTGGATAGATGCCCAGCAATGGGATTGCAGGATCAAATGGGAAGACCCAACAATTCTTAATGTAAATGCACCTAACAATGGAACATCAAAATAAATGTTGCAAAAACTGGAAGACCAGCAGAATAGCAAAGAAAAATAGTTGAATCCACTGTTACAACCAGAGAGTTTAACACCTCTCTACCAGAAATGAAAAGATTGAGCAGAATTAGCAAGAAAATAATTGAATGCAATGACACCATTAGTTGACTGGATATAATGATTATCTATAGACTACTTCATCCAATATCAGCAAATTCTTCACAAATTCACATGAAAAATTCATCACTATAGGCCAATGTCTAGGCCATTAAGACACCTTAACAAATTTAAAAGCATAGAGGCCATACTATGTCTTTGCTCATAGCACACAGAATTAAATTAAAATCAGCAACAAAAAGATAGCTGGAAATTCCCCAAATATGTGGAGGTTGAGCAGCACTCTTAGAAATAACAAATATGTCAAAACTGAAATCTAATAGAAATTGAAAGTATTCAGAACTTTGTGAAAATGAAAATACAATTTGTCAAAATGTGTGGGATGCAGAGAGACCAGGGCATATAGGGAAATTTGTAGCACTGGATTCATATTAAAAAAGGAAAGATATAAAATCAATAACCTAAACTTACATCTTAGGAAAGTACAAAAGGAAGAGATAATTATGTCAAAATTAAGCAGGAGAAAACAAATAATAAAAATTAGAGACGAACTATATGAAGTTGAAAACAGGAAATCAAGAGAGAAAATCAAGAGAATCAATTCTGGCTCCTTGAAAAGATCATAAAAATTAATAAATGTCTAGCCAGGTTAACTAAAAATAAAAAAAGAGAAGACACAAATTACTAATATAAGAAATGAGAGGACATCATTACAGATCCCATGAACATTGAAAAGATATTACAGAAACATTATGAACAACTTTATGTCCACATATTTGATTATGTAGAAGAAATAGACCAATTACTTAAACTCATGCAAAAAGAAATAAACTAAAAAAAGCCCATATCTATTAAAAATTGAATCAATAATAAATAGCCTTCTATAAGAGAAAATATCAGGCCCAAATGACTTCCCTGTTAAATTCTACCAAATATTTAACAAAGAAATTATACCAGTTCTCTACAATCTCTTCAACAGGATAGAAGCAGAGGGAATATTTCCTGATTCTATTAAGCTAACTTTAGCCCCATAACCAAACCAGAAAAAGAAGAAAAATACCAGGGGTGGTCCAAACTTTTTTCTTCTCCGTTGCATATTGGAAGATTTGTCTTGGGCCACACATGAATGAAACATTAATGAAAGCTGACAAGCAAAAAAAAAGAAAAGAAAAGAAAGAAAAAAAGAAACTGTGAATAATTTTCTTAATATCTAACACCAAACAGTCCTCACACAATCCACATGTGGCCCTCCTACAGGCCAATCACTTTCGTGAACATAGATGCAAAAAGCTCCAACAAATTGTTAATAAATCAAGCCCAACAATATATAAAAGTAATTATACCATATGACCAATTAAGATTTATCACAAGTATTGAAGGCTGGCTCAAATCCAAAAGCAGCAAATGCAACCTATCTTATTATTAGGCTAAAAAATAAACATCATAACATCATGTCAATAGATGCAGAGAAAGCTATTGACTAAACTCAAAACTAATTAATGATAAAAACTCTCAGCAAACTAATAATAGAGAAGAATTTCCTCAATTTGATAAAGCATACCTTCAAAAAATCTATGTCCAATGTTATACGGAATGATGAGAAACTTGAAGCTTTCCCAGTAAGATGATGAATAAAGCAAGAACTCTTTTCTCACAACTTTTTTTTCATCATACTGAAAGTCCTAACTGATGCAGTAAAGCAAGGAAAGGAAATAAAAGGTATGCAGATTGGGAAGGAAAAAATAAAACGCATGACATGATCATCTATGTAGACAATCTAAAAGAATCATCAACAAAAACACTCCTAGAATTAATAAGTGTTTATAGCAAGGTTGCTGGATACAAGATTAATGTACAAACATAAATTACTTTTCTATACATCAGCATTGATCATTGCAATTTGAAATTAAAAACATATTTCCATTTACATGCCCCCAAATAAAATACTTAGGTATAAATCCAACAAAATATGTGCAAGATCTATATGGGAAAACCACAAATTATACTGTAAGAAATTAATGAAGAATTAAACAAATGGAGAGAAATTCTATGTTTGTGGACACATGACTCAATATTATCAAGATGTCATTTTTTTCCCAACTTGATCTTTAGAATCAGTGCAATACAAATCAGAATTTCTAGTTTTACACATCAACAAACTGATTTTCAACTTTATAAGTTAATGTAAAAGACTCAGAATAGACAACTGTATAGTGGAGGAAAATAAAAATTATTGGACACACTATCTAACTTCAAGACTTACTATAAATCTACAGTAATAATGACCATATGGTATTAGGAAAAGAATCAATAAATAGAGCACTGAACTGAGAAAGAACCCAGAAATAGATTCCTCTAAACACAGTTCATTGAACTTTGACAAAGGAGCAAAGGCAACATGATGGAACAAAGATAGTCTTTTCAACAAATGGTGCTTGAACTACTAGACCTTCATGTGTAAAAAAGTAAAATAAATATAAACATTAACCTTACACCTGTAACAAAATTTAACTAAAAATGGATCATAGACTTAAGCATAAACCAAAAAATTATACTAATCCTAAAAGATAATGTATCCAATGAACTAGATAACCTTGAATATGGCAATGAATTTTTTTGAGAAAGAGCCTCAAGCTGTCGCCCTGGGTGTGAAGTCACAGCTCACAGCAACCTCCAACTCCTGGGCTCAAGTGATTCTCCTGCCTCAGCCTCCTAAGTAGCTGGGACTACACACAGGTGCCTGCCACAACACCTGGCTATTTTTTGTTGCAACCGTCATTGTTGTTTGGCGGGCCCAGGCTGGATTCGAACCTGTCAGCTCAGGTGTATGTGGCTGGCGCCTTAGCCGCTTTAGCCACGGGCGCCGAGCCGGCAATGAGTTTTTAAATATAACTCCAGAGGCACAACCCATGAAAGAAATGATTGCTAAGCTAGACTTCATTAAAATTAAAAACTTTTACTCTGTCAAAGACATTGTCAAAAACAGTGAGGAAACAAACTATAGACTGAGAAAAAAATCTTTGTTGAAGACACATCTGATAGACACTGTTACAAAAATATACAAACAACATTTAAAACTGAACAATAAGGTACAACTCAATTTTAAGAAAATGAGCAAAAGACCCTAACAGATCAGCCGAACTGCAAAACTGAAAAATAGACGGGCGCTGTGGTGGGCACCTGTAGTCCCAGTTACTTGGGAGGCTGAGGCAAGAGAATCGCCTAAGCCCAGGAGCTGGAGGTTGCTGTGACTTGTGTGATGCCACGCCACTCTACTGAGGGTGATAAAGTGAGACTCTGTCTCTACAAAAAAAAAAAAAAAAGAAGAAGACATACAGATGGTGAGTGAGGCTATGCCGAGATGTTCAACATTGTATGTCATTAGGGAATTACAAGTTAGAACATTAGTGAGATACCATTGCACACCTAATCAGGACGGTCAGATCCACAACAGTGACATCAGGTGCTGATGATGCTGTAAAGAAAGAAGAACTCTTGTTCACTGCTGCTGGGGACGCAAAATGGTACCAGATTTGGAAGAAAGATTGGTTATTCCTAAAAAAACTCAAAATATTCTTATTTTATGAACCAGAAATCACACTCCTAAGTGTTACCTAAATGTGCTGAAAATTTATGCCTGCATAAAAGCCTGTGCACAGATATTTACAATGGAAGGAAATAATAAAATAAGGACAAGTATGAACAGGGAATGAGCATAACAGTAGAGATGTCCAAAAAGAAAGCAGATTCATTGCAATGATAGCTATGTAACCCAGGTACAAAAATGGATAATAGTTCATCAAAAATTAAACAATAAATTATACAGATTAAAAAATGTATCATAGTAGGGTCTAAAAGTAGAGACACAACAGATAAGAGTTATAAAATGTTGTTATGAATATCTCTACGTGAAGAAATTGAAAAACTATACGATCTAGGTGAATTCCAGAAATATAAGCCTGCTTTGTGCCAATAGAAATAATAAATCAAAATTTCCCTAGTATTGCAAAATTAAAGCTCTGAATCCACAGATATTATTCTGTAAGGACATATAAATTCCAAGGTGAGACTTCAGAATTCATTAAGAATTCTGTGTACTTAAGACATTAAGAATGTGTACTTAAGACACATTTGGATTTATGAGGAAGTTCTGAGGAAAATTTAAGCAACTAAATTGTACTTATTAAAAATTAGGATTGAATCATAACTGTGTACATTAATGCATTTATGGGGTACACTGTGCTGGTTTTATATACAATTTGAAATACTTACAACAAACTGGTTAACATAGCCCTCACCACACTTTCTTAATTATTGTGTTAAGACATTTACACTGTATACTTAATAGATTTGATATACCCTTATAAAATGCACCAAAGATGTGATTTAATAAAAGAATATGCAAAATTTTTCACTTTATTGATAAAGTATTTCCTTCAACAAAACCATAATACACATTTTATGAATCTGAACATGTATCAGTGTAACATTTCTAAATATTTTGAATGGGGACACAGGATTTTATATGGCAGCATTTCATTTATTTTTATAGTAATATTAATTATGCTTTTGCTATTTGAAGCAATTCATGTGCTTTAAAGAAAATTTGGTAAATACCAACAAATGCAGTTTGTTATATAATTGTAGTAAACACGTTGATGGATTTCATGCCTATAAAAAAAATTAGGATTGAGCTGCTTTAATTTATTTTACTATGTGTTTCCTGAGGTCAAAGACCATTTTTTTTTTCATCTTTGTGTTCCCAGAGTCTAGCTGAGTAAGACCTGGCACACAGTGGTGCTCAATGGACATTTCTTGAATGAATGAATGAATGCTGTAAATGCACAAGGAAGTATGGGTACCATTTATAAGCATAACAAATATGCCTAATGAGATAGAGGTTTATTACATTTAAATAAATGAATAGATTCTATTCTGCTTAGAAGCAATTTACAAGTGCGTGTTGTCAATTTAGAAAATCATATAGTCTAATGTCCAGCCATATCCTCACCCCTTTCCCCAGCTTCTTATCCACCTGATAGGTATTGGTCTTGTTATTAGATATTTTGGACACTATCCTTGCAGGAACTTAATAAATATTACCCCTCTTCAATTCCCGGGTTCAAAATTGAGAGAGGCAGAGATACAAGAGATATATCAACAGTGAAAAGTTGAAGATCATAAATGTCATTATTTTTGCTATTAAATCTGATTAAAGACAGAGCCTTGAATCTTTCATTGGCTGGCTTGCTAATATTTTTCCTTGAATTACACAGATTTACCCATTACAACATGGAACACTTGGGATTTGCCTCTCTCCCCACAAGGACAGGTCCTTCTTTGCTAAGCTTACCACACAATTAAAAATCAGGCGATCACATCTTTTGCACAGGTAAGTACTCTCAGAGTGAAAGAGTAAAAGGCTAAGTTAAACATATAAGATCATTCCTACCAAACATACCACAGGAAAGTATGAGAGGTAGAAAGGAATCAGCAGTGGTACCCAAGGCCTACTGGGTGTCCCTCCAAAAAGAAATAAAGCCCAGGAGAAAGGATGCCCACCACTACCAGTAAAATAGTAATCAGGGAATTTGGGTTTTTTTAATAATAAATACTAAATTGAGGATTATTACATATCCTACAACGAGGCATCAACCCATGGTTACAGATTCAAGTCTATTGAAGAACAAGAAAAAAAGATCAGATGAAAGAATGCTCTTAACTATCCAGTTCCTTCAAATTCTTAAAACTAATCATCTGAAACACAACCTATCTATAGGGAAAAACTAATCAGAAAAATTGTAAATGGCTGGAGAGAGAAAATACATTGCATGAATCCAGCATTAAATTAATTGAGTCCTGTGTATGCTAAATTGTTTGATTTGCCAAAAGCAAGTCTCTGTCTTAATAAGGAACATAATTTGGGCAGGTATCTAGGTAAGCATAGCTAATCATTTTATACAAAGTAAGTGAAATTTAGCAGGGTACATTCCGAGTCAAATAGAAGACATTTTTCTCCCTATAGTTCAGTCCTTTAAAACAGATCAAATAATGAAACAAAGCAAAGGTATTTGCATCTTCCAGAGCACTTTTATCTTCAGTTGCTTACATAACATGGAGTAGCTGTTATTTTCAGCATTGTACAAAGATTTTGAAATGATAAAAACCTGTCTGAAATGTGGCCTTTGGGATCCTCATTTTGTTTTAGTTTTTTGAATTCCGAATTAAACCTATTTACAATTATGTAATTGATATGAACATTCTACGAAACTTAAAAATATTGCAAGATACTGTAGTATGGTATTTAAATGTCTGGACAAGAGGCCAACATCCCAAGTTCACATCCTAGTTCTTTTTCTTCCTGAAGACATTACTTTAAGAAACTCAGTTATTTTCAAGGGTCGTCATGTATACAATCACAGAATGCCTTTTGTTATGGCATTCTATAATTGTAAGCTAAAAACATATTCCCTGAAATCCAAGATACCTTTTGTCATTTCTTTTTCATTTTCTTCAAATCATTAATCATCATGCCTCCTTTACGGTGACCTGTTGTTCTTAACAGATTTTTTTTCCATTGTTTATCTATTTGTCCAGAATAGAACTTCCATAATTTTATGAAGGGAAATATTACCTTTCAAGGAGTAAAAATTATGGTGGGGACATTAAGATGTCAAAAAGAGCAAAAACAAGAATAAGATAAGGTAGACCCCTTGGGAACTCATACCAGAGTGTGTTTGAATAAAGAAAAGTCATTCATTCATTGAGTGTAGAGTGGATTCTGACTTAAGAGCCACAGAAATTGAGGAAAGACAGTATGATAGTTTGAGAAACTGTGTTAATGGGTTTCTTTAACAATGTTGTATTCAATATTTTGTAGGTAGAGACACAAGATTGGCAATCTGCAACATATCTAATTGAAATGAACAAGATTTATACAAGTTATTCTGATTGCAATCGATGTTTAAGTTGAGTTGTGCCTGAGGAATTAGAATTTATCTATGCCTGACTACCTACCTCACTTCCATGCAACCTCAACAGTAGTAAACTAATATCTTGGAAGTAAAACATAAAATTGCCTGATAACTCAAATAGCTGTGAACCAAAGCACAGGGACAAATGTTTTTCCTTTGGAAAGCACTTTTTGGAAAGTTTTTACTTAAGGCCTACACTCTACTCTAAACCAAAAACGAATAAATATGGTTACCTTAAATTCTAAGTTAGAAGTAAGGTCACTATGTGATAGCAGCAGCACTGATGAGGTGTTGTAAAATAACCAAGGGAAAAAAAAATAATTCTTTTGATAATTTTTTTTTTTGTAAAATATTAACTGTCTGGGGCCATTTATATGAAGCTAATCAGCCTCAAAGTTAATCTTTACAATAAAAATTGACCCCAATAATCACCAACTGCAAAATTATGTTTACTATACTCTCTTCCCAACTCTGTAAAGATATGTATATGAAATTTTAAACTTTACCTAAATATGTTTAAAACGTGGAACATACTAACAGATAACCACTTTTACAGGAAGAGTAACAGTGAGATGCTTTATTTCTATATAAAGTCCGAGAAACAACCCAGTATTTCATTCTAGTGCTGACTAAATTTCAAACTTTTTACGTCTACAAAATTAACCATCTGGATTCTAAATGCATCTAGTGCACGTCGCCTTAACGTTCACTTTACATGTCATTAGTTGTGTGTCTTCCTCATTAGCAAGATAAGGATCTTCGCCTGTATTGTTTACTATTGTATCCATAGCATCTAAATTTATAAATTATGCTGTCACACAGTAGGTTGTGTAATCATTTTTACTTTTGGTTTGTTGTTCCTGAGGAATAAAGAAGCATTAAAAGCAGATCTTGTGATATCTAACTATGAAACTGGTATGAACTCTATAGTTCCCTCACTATTCAAGCCTTTATTTTTAACACCCTAGTAAGCAAACTTCCCCAATTAGAAATCCATTTCCTAATTAATAAATCTGAAAAACTAAAACACCAACTAAGAGGAATAGAATAAACAGTAACAGAACTAATTATAATGGGATTTCTGCAATGTTAAGGAAAATCAATTATTTCCCTAGCAGAGTTTCTTTTTACCTTTTCTTATTTGTCTTGATTTTCTTTGTCTTGTTTCCGTTTAACATTTAAATAATTAGCTAGGTTTTTGCAGTGTACATCTAAATAAAACAATAAAATAATAGGTGGACAGATTTGATTTCCAACCTGTTGGTTGTACATGAGTCACTTACATGTATACAAACACCCCCTACATGGGCATAAGTGTTACTGGCGCAGACCTGAGGGCTCCCCATGTCACAGAAATTAAAAAGAGGCCAACCAGGTGTCACAGGCAAGGACTCTGGGGGGCTCATTTTCAAACATAAGAGAGACAGAACAATAGAAAAAGTCCCCAGGGTGGCTCCCTGAGGGAAGTTGAGGGAGAGTTTTAAAGAGGGTTAGGCAGGAAAAGGCCGACCTGTAAGCCTGCAGCGGTGGAGGCTTTCATGCACCTGAGTCATTCTATTTCTGGCTTCATGCATGGCATGATTCATTTCCATGTTAAGTCTATACCACAGGTGTGATTTTTTAGCGTTAAAATGAAATTATAATGAGGGAAAAGTGAAAGTAATACCAGTGTGGGGGTCCTTTCTGGCTTGAGGCGGTTGGATCTGGATTGGTCAGGTTCTTTTGCAGCCAGGTGCCCTATCAGCCTGTGTCAGTACCTGTCACAAGATCATGCTGTGCACGTTGCCTCACTCGGTCCGAGGTGAGGCCCCAGTCCTGTCCCTATGCTATCTTATATATGTGGCAGTTTAGGACTATTTTAGAAGATACAAAATAAGGAGGAAAATTAAAAAAAAAAATTCCACTGGTTTAAAAATGTTTTAGTAACCAAATAAAATAAAACAATGACACGTTAATTACTTACTGAATCTCAACTACATTCTAAGTTCCCTGTCTATCCTCAATTCCCACATAGTTCCCTAGGCCTCCTATTAAAAAGTACCATAAAATTAGAGACTTAAACAACATAAATTATTATCTAGAGTCCTCCAGGATAGAAGTCCAACATCACTATCATCAGACTAAAATGAAGATGTGGTCAGGGCTACAAGCCTTCTGGAAGCTCTAAGAAAGAATGTCCTTTCAAGCCCTTGCCAGCTTCTAGAAGACAGACACAATTCTTGGCTCGCAGTTCCCTTTGTCCATCTTCAAAGTCAACAGCATTGCATCTCTTGGACCATTTTCCCATGGTCCATTCCTTCTGAATCTCTTCTGCCACGAAGTGGGAATTTTTAGTACCCTTGTGATTACACTGGGTCCACCAGGATAATTCAGGATAATCTCCCTTTTTAGGTCAGCTAATTGCCATCTATACCTTAATTTACCCTTCCCAGGTAAGCTAACATATTCATAACATGGAGAATGGGACATGGATGTCTCCGAGGACCATTACTTTGTTCCACAACTCCTCTGGGATGCATACAGTTATTCTAATTTGTGATGGGACAATATTTTCACGTTTTGCTTCAGATTGATATTCTAGGTACTTAGTTTCTTGGTGGTCTTCTGATTCTGATTTGTGCATACTGAAAGTATCTAATATTAACTCACAACAGATTTATGTTGTTTAAAATATCAATGATAAAAGCAAATATGTTATTTCACACTTCAGCTGCCAACAAACGCCTATTTAACCATCATATAAGAATAGGATTTGTTGTAATTCAGCTGCCAGTCTTTGTAAAAACTCCTAATAAAACAAACCACTATCAGCCTTGGCAGGAATCACATTCTTACTAGATAAGTCTAAAGTCCAGTTTAATTGTCACCTTATTTTTTTTATAATGGCACGTGCATGAAAGTTGGAATTGACTAAACTTTGGTTAAAAAATATCTAACCTTCACCAGCAGGACAACTTTGGGCATGTTATACCTAGTAAGCTCACTAATGCACTGGAGGTAATAAGTCCCTCTTACAGCCATTTTGTGACAAATATTATAGTGTGTACATAAGCACCCACCACACTGACGGACGCAGAGTAATTACCCACCCACAATCAGAACTGCAATTACTAAATGCGCATGGACCAGTACCTTCAATTTGTGAATTTGCTGCTCATTTACCATGTGTCCTAGAATAAGCCACTTTACCTCTTTGACTTTCATTTTCTTATCTATAAAAGAAAGGCTTTTAAAAAAATTTGATTTTTCCTAAGAATTAAATGGAATCCTGAAAATGAAAGCACTTGTAAACTGTTAAAAGCCTAAATTAATAAGTTTGCTGGGACCATTTACTGGTTTAAAGCTCAGGAACGCATAAATCTTAACTGGTTATCAGTGTTCCACATAGCGGAATACTAAGGGTGAATAAGCCGTCTCATTTTCAATTCCAACGTTGCAGAACTATTAAAGCAAACCCAAGAAACATTTCTGAGCCAAAATTCAGAAGTTTTTCCCTTAGGCTTCTAACACCAATTGTCCTTGTGTGTAATACACTCTAACAAAAAAATCCTAGGAACTGTTCTCCAAGAACATGCCTGCAATTTCAAACAGACTCACGCTGCCATCTGCTCTTTCTGATAAGAGACTCATCCGTCTGCTGAGAAGGTAGGGAAAAGGCTCAGTAAGAAAGAATAATACAGTTCTGCAACCCCTGCAGCCTCGCTGGGTGGCTCATGGACATGCACCAACTAATTAGGGGTCAAACCAACATTTTTAGGATGTATCTGGATGGGATTTGAATTCATCATGACTGCACTCTAACCACCACTACATACAGCTGCAGGTGTAATTTGGACAATGAGCCTGGCATCTACTACTTTTCAGCACTAAGGTATAACAAGAGAAATGTGATTAAGGGAATTCACCTATCTCAGTGGTTTTTATGATTTTAAAAAGCAGCAATGAGAGTTGTCCCTACATAGACAGGGTATTATATGCATGTATGTTTCTCTGTATCATGCAAGAATAGTTATAACAATGTAGCTTTCTCATTGTCATAAAAAGTCTAAAATTAATCTTATTTTCAACAATCCGAGTAAAAATTATTGCTCAATTTCAAATATTGAGCAGGATTTTAATCATTAGTAGGACTATTATATAGTTCATATTATGCCAATTCCGGATTTATTACTAAAAATAAATTTAAAATATTAACCCAGATACATCTGCACAGAAAATTCCAGGGAATATACATATACACCAGAAAAGAAATGATTACTAGAACACAATTATAGGTACTGGAACAAAATTTTGGTTGGTAGGAAAAGTTGGACAGAGAAATTTGACTTTTACTTTGTACAAATTTCCTTCCTATATTCTCTGCTTGTTTTCAAATCCTAGACCTATATTACATTATATAATTAAAGAACAGTCACCTAATTAACAAAGGAGAGTTGGAGATTAAATTCTAATTTCATTTAATCAACAACCTAATTTTAAAGTAAGTTTAAACTTCTAATCAGGAAACCAAGCCAATTCTTTCTCTTCTACTTGATAGTACTACAATCGATTTCAAGTCAGTTTATCTAAATGATCTCCCCTCAAAATCAATGAAATTGGAAAAAAACAATCAAATCTAGCTCACTTTTCAGAGCTGGGTTAAGAGTAAAATTATATTAGCTAAAATATACTGTACTATTAGTGTCATTATGCTAATAAAGGGGTTATATGATGTAGGCAATTTTGTATATATTGAGGTCAAAATTTCCATTCGCTTAGATTATTCAGATAATGCCGCAAACAAAATTGGCTGTTGATTTAAGCACAAAAATAATATTTTAAATGAGTGTTATATGCTCACAATGCCACATAATATTTATACATACTATAGCTATTTTATAAGTTTTTAGGACAAAAAGAGCTTGATGTTTAATGTTGTTATTCAAAATTCCATATTTGACATTTCCTCCACTGAGCATGCATTTTAGCTCATTGGAAAAGACTCAAAAAGAGAGAGGATAAACACATGCACAAGAGTTTTGACTTTCACCTATATCATTTTTTTAGGCTTTCTTTTCTCCAAGTATTATGGGAGTATAAATGTTTTCAGTCAGGTGTATCAACTCTGTCAAGCTTGAGTCCTGGGGAGTGCCCATTGCACCCTTAGGGAGGTTTTCCCCATCCCCTCCTCCCTACTCCCCACTGTTTGATTTCCACTGGTTTTACTTCCCTCTCTGCACTTGTGTGCTCATCAACCAGCTCTAGTTTAACAGCAAGTACAGGTGGTTGTTTTTCCATTCCTCAGATTCTTCACTTCGGATAATGGTCTCCAATTCCCTCCAAATTGTTTGCTTAAAGCCTTAATTCATCCTTCTTCATGACTGTGTGGTATTTCATAGCATACACATATGACCTATTTTTGTTTTGTTTTGTTTTTTGGTTTTTTTTTTAGAGGCAGAGTCTCAATTTGCTGCCCTTGGTAGAGTGCTGTGGTGTCACAGCTCACAGCAACCTCCAGCTCTTGGGCTTAAGTGATTCTTTTGCCTCCGCCTCCCGAGCAGCTGGGACTACAGGCACCCAACACAACAGTCGGCTATTTTTTTGTGGCAGTTTGGCAGGGACTGGGTTTGAACCCACCTCCCTTGGTATATGGGGCCAGCGCCCTACTCCCTGAGCCACAGGCACCATCCCATACAACCTATTGTTAATCCACTCATGACTTGAAGGGCACATGGGTTAATTCCACATCTTCGCAACTGTGAATTTTACTATGATAAACATTCACATGCAGGTGTATTGTTTAAAAAATATCTTCTTTTCCTCTGAGTAAATAACTATAATAAAAAAAATCCTTTAACAAATTCGTTCTGGTAGGAACATGTATCAAGATTATAAAATGACAAACCAACATTCAACATCATACTGAATGGGGAAGTTAAAAGCGTTCCCACTAAGAACTGGAACAAGACAACAGTGCCCACTAGCACCACTTCTATTGAACATAGTGCTAGAAGTCCTAGCCAAAGCAATCAGGCAAGAGAAAAAATTACAGGGTATCTAAATAGGGAAAGAAGTGATCAAACTATTACTTTTCTTTTTTATTGCAGTTTTTGGCTGGGGCTGGGTTTGAACCCACCACCTCCGGCATATGGGGCCAGAGCCCTGCTCCTTTGAGCCACTGGCGTCACCCCAAACTATCACTTTTTGCTGATTATATAATCTTATATGTAGAAAACCCCAAAGACTTCACCAAGAAACCCTTGGAATTGATAAATAAATTCAGCAAAGGGTCAGGTTACAAAATCAATGCACACATACTACATATCAGTAGCATTCCCACACATCAGTAATTGTCAAGCTGAGAGTCAAATCAAAGATTTAATACATTCACAACAGCTACAAAGAAAATAAAGTACCCAAGAATTTCCTCAACCAAGAAAGTGAAAGACCTCTACAAAGAGAATTAAAAAACGTTGAGAAAAGAAATTGCAGACTACACAAACAAATAAAGAAAATCATGCTTATGGATTAGTAGAATCACCATTGTTAAAATGTCCATACTACCCAAAGTGATTTACAGATTAGATGCAATTTTCATTCAAAATACTAATGTCATGTTTCACAATCTAGGCAAATAATTCTATGCTTTGTTTTCAACCAGTAAAAAGCCCAAATAGTCAAAGCAATCTATAAATAAAAGAAATAATCTGGAGGCATCACAATGCCAGACACAAAACTAACAAAGAGGTTATAACAAGCAAAACAACATGGTATTGGCACAAAAATAGAGAGATAGATCAGCAGAACAGAACAGAGAAACGAGTATAAAACCATCCACATACAGCCAGCTGATCTTTGACAAAGCAGACAACAATGTACACTGGGGAAAAGAAGCTCTATTCATTAAATGGTGCTGGGAAATTGATAGCCACATGCAGAAGAACAGGACAGAATGCCTACCTCTCACCACTCACAAAAATTAATTCAATATAGTTACAAGACATAAGAGTTCTAAAAGAAAATGTTGGGAAAACTCTTCTAGACATCAGCCTAGGCAAAAATTTACGAAGAAGACCCCAATGACAACCACAGAAACAAGAATAATAAATAAATGGGTCTTGAGTAAATTAAAAAGCTTCTGCACAGCCAAGGAAATAATCAATAGAGTAAATGCACAACCTATAGAATAGGAAAAAATATTCTGAAGCTATACATCTGATAAAGGGCTAGTAACCAGAATCTACAGAGAACTCAAGCAAAGCAGAAAAAAGCCTTTCCTTAAGAGGATCCACCAATGGATAATAAACATAGGAAAAAAATCTTACTGTCACTAATTATCAAGGAAATGTAAATTAAAACCACAATATGATATCACCTTACCCCAGTAAGATGGCTTTTAATAAAAAACTCCAAAGCAATAGATGCTGGTGTGAATACAGAAAGAAAGAAATGCTTATATTCTGTTAGTTAGACTTCAAATTGCTTTTATTTGCATGCTTTGTTTTTCGTCTTAAGAGAAAAAAATAATAATCCCAGTGCTTTTTTCTTTTTTCCCCCACAGTGTCTCACTTTGACGCCCTTAGTATACTGGCAGTAGACTGTTATGGCATCAGCTCGCAGCAACCTTAAACTCTTGAGCTCAAGCGATTCTCTTGCCTCAGTCTCCCAAGTAGCTGGGACTACAGGTGCTCACCACAATGCCTGGCTCTTTTTAGAAACAGTGTCTTGCTCTGGCTCAGGCTGGTCTCGAACTTGTGAGCTCAAGCAATTCACCTGCTTCCACCTCCCAGAATGCTAGGATTATAGGAGTGAGCCACCATGCCCAGCTGAAATCCCAGTTCTTGATTTGTATTTGTGAAAGTGCTCCAACCTCCCAGATTAAAAAATAAAGTAGCCTGCAAATCTTAGAGTTTAAAAGGGCTACATTTACCCATTTGTCCTTTTCTTTCCTCTTAATTCTTATCTCCAGCTAACTTTTGAGCTTATCATGAAAGTAAAAATCAGTGCAAATTCATGAACAAAACAAAGAATCAACCAATCCTGATAGCCTTGGCTTCGTGGCTTCAGCTACAGAGAAAAAAAATGACAGAAGTATTTATTTGTTTCAACATAGAGAAAGGCAGAGTAAATGTAGCCAAGAGGGAAACTCCTCAGAAAGGTGACAGGATTTTGTGATCCTCTGAGGCCCTGTGAATGCTTAAATCATGCAGATCCCATGATAACTGTGCTTTTGTTGAACTGAGTGGTAGATACGTGTGTGCATGTGTGTTGTATGTATTCACACACATACACACAATTTTTTGAGCTAAATTCTATAGTATGATAGGTAAAGAAGAGAGTCAACACCTTGCTAGCTGATCGTGTGTGTACTGTAGTTGGATTGCTGTATGCCTTTGTAAAAAAACATCAAAATGGAGTAATGGAAACAATAAAGACAAAATGCACAACCCAGAGAAAGCACTCCTCTTCTTTGCACAAATTTCAGAGACTTAAGGGGAACACTCAAACCCCCTCCCCAGTAGAATATTCTTCCTTTCCAGCCAATGACAATCTAATAACAATATCATACTTAACATATTTCCAAAATCTCTCCCTAAATAGGGCCATAACATTTTGTAGCCATTTTCTCATAAATCTCTAGATTTCCGTGAGCTTTGGAAGAAATACTTATTATTACATTTACCTTATTTGGCAGAATCAAGGTGCTGAGTAGGAATATGTACACTAAGGAAAACAGCAAGATGCCTGGAGGGCTTAAATTTCACCTCCTGACTCAGTGATTTTTTCTTTGTTTATTTAGGATTTGTTTTAACATAATGACTAGATTGACCACTGTTTTTTCCTTGAGATCTGTGGTTCGACACCATCAGCATCACCTGGGAATTGATTGGAAATCAGACTCTGACCCAGACCTACCAAATCATAATGTGCATTTTGCCAAAATCGGTAAATGATTTGTACGCTTACTGAACTTGAGATGTAAGACAGTATGACATTTAAAAGGCCTAAAAACTCCAAGAAAATAAAAAATTCTTCCTATGCATATGTGTGGCAGACATTGGTTAGCTGTTTATCAAACTCATTTCCCTTTCTTTCTGAGCACGTTGATAGTTTGCATTCTCCCTTGCAGTTGGCTGTAACTAATGCAATTGAGTTTCATCATAATTGATGAAGTGATCAATGCTCCTTTTAATCTTAGCTCACGTGACTCTGTACTCTTCTTCTCTTATTCTTATCTCAAGGTACAGAATTACCTGGGAAGGAAAGCACTGAAGTTAGAGAGACTTCAAATCTTGGCTTCGTGAATGGCCATGTGGAGCAGAGAACCTCGCCATCCCTACATCCAGCAACCAAGGACTGCATGTGTGAAAGAGAGCGACAATTCTCCTGTGTTATGCCATCAAGTTTCAGCATCAATGTGTGAGAAGATCTAGTACTATGCAACATTTTAGACATTTTCATTAGCAATTACGATGTGTGAGAAGATCTAGTACTATGCAACATTTTAGACATTTTCATTAGCAATTATTAAGTTTTAAATATAATGGTTTGAGATATGATGTTTAAAAGCATGCTATGTAAATATTAGGGTAGCTTTGGCCCCTTTAGCTGAAGGAGTGAGTGCAGCCTTCTCAATTTCTTTGGACTCTATTTCTGACATCTTTCTCTTTCTTCATAACTTCTTTATTCATCTCTCCTTAAAATCTGTTATCATAGCCTCTTAGATTCTAAAATTCCTTACATTACTTATTTTTGTTTTGAAAGTCAGAGAAAATTGTGAGAAAAATAATCACTCCTTATGGTTGTAGGTTTTTCTGTAAAGGCAGAATGACCCTGGGTCTAAGTCATTACTTATAGATGGCACTGAGAAGACTATGGCGACTTATAAGCCTATAAGCATCCCATACTCATTTTTCTCTTTCAGACTATGTTTAATAATTCATGTATCTATTCAGAATGTTTGTTTATTTAGTCTGTATTATAAGTAAGCCTTTTCCACTCGTGGAAAAATTAGAAATCCCCACTGGTACAAAAACTACCTCTTTTGATTGACAGTGTTTTAATAAATGATTCATAATTAACTCTCTGATTTCGTGTTATGACTGGTCTCTTCAGACACACCACACTTACCAACGTGGATACAAAATAGTGTCTGTTTCTGAAACATGGAGAAAAGGGTCTAAAATGGAAGATCAACTCATCTTTTCACAAATACAGTAGAAGCTCCATAGTTGACCACCTTCCTACATTGACCACCTCCTTAAATTGACCTAGTTGTCATTGAGCAGACATGTCCCACATGTGCATATCAAGACAGTTACGTTGACCTGCTGTGTATATTGCCCGGTTTCTTACAGTCCCTTAGGTGGTCATGTTACAGAAGTTCTACTGTAGAAGAAAGCCTTCAAGGCAGCAATGTCTGATTATGCACTAGGTAATCAAACCAGTTGATTTGACTCTCTATTATTATTATTACTATTATTATTATTCAGCCATTCTCTAGTAGTGACATTTTATTTGCATATTTAAGAAGAAGGCAAGTGAGAGACTAATAGAAAAAAAACAAGAGTTTTCAAAAAAGTTAGGGTTTTTTTGAGGAAAAGAAGAAAACTGAATACTCAATTATTTCTCTTGTCATTGTATAAAATATTCACAAATTATTATTTGTGAATAATATATTCACAAATATATTATTTCTCTTGTTATACTTATAAAATATTCACAAATTAAAATATGAAACAACAAATACATTATCAGTCATAATTAGTATAAAGTTATTAGCTTATTCTATTTAACTAAAATTAATTTGGGACTAACAAGAAAACAAAAGCATTTTGAAGATTTTGTGGTGAATATTTTTTAGTATTATGAAAGTTACACCATATTTTCCCTCTTTAACAGGAAATTTAATCCCTGTTCCAAGCTTTTAATCCCATGCTTATTTTGACTTTCTTCCTTATACAATCACATTAAAAACTTAGTCATAAATGAGATTTTTCTATCATCTCACTGTGAGGTTGCTAGAAATACTGCAAATATTGTTGGCCAGTCATTATGAAACATTTCTCAAAAAGCTTCATATATTGGGATACAAAAGACTAGGTACTCCATGGTTATAAGAAATAAAATCCTTTCCTCTAAGAAATAAAATTTTAGTTGCTATTGCTCATCATAGAGATTTGTTATAAAAATATAATTACTGAATATATTGTGCCTTGGAGTTCCACAGTAATTTTTAAGTTTGAAAATTTAAGGCTGTTTGTGTTTTTTGGTTACTGAGAGATTTAACTCCATCTGCAAATGTGGAAAAAATATACTAGGATTCATTTTTAAAATAGCTGTCACAGAATAGCAAGGGCCATTATTTGCATAATGTTTAAGTTCCCATTTGCATCTTTTAATTTATATGACTTTAATTGACTGCTTCCTCTTATATCTTAGGATGTTTAAATGCATTATATACTATCCAGCTTCTTTCCTTTTTTCCTTTCAGCGCACCTTTCAATGTTTTAAAAAAACCTCAGACATATGTCAACCTATCCATTTCAGATACCGAACCCAGAGTCTTCTTCAGAGCTACTACTAGTTCTTCCTGGAAATCTACTTCTGTGGGTCAGCTTTTTCGGATTTCAAGATCCTTCTGCTCAGTCATTGGAGGTGATGTGGGCTGTGCATGGACTTTTTCTAACATCTCACATCCCTCGGTCCACAGCCTGCCCCCTCCCCTAATCAAACATATTAATCCTATCTCACTCAGCAGTCAGTCTAAATGTTTTGATTTTTGAGAACTTTGTGAAGCTCCCTCTAGGAAACTGAAAATTTCATATAAACATACAACTCCACTTACAATTTTATTAATTCCACAAACTACTTAAAGTATTTGTATTGGCCTCTAACTAAAAACCTTTGCATTATACATTAGTGTATATGCAACGCTAATATGAAACCAACAGATAAACAACTGTACTGTCACAGAAGAGATATACATTAAATTAAAGAGGAGGTAGAAGTGAAAAGGAAAAGGGGAGAAAGGAAGATGGGGGGGATTGGTAAACTGTCACCTAATGGGCACAATGTAAAGGTATACAGCGCACCCCCTGGGTGAAGGGCTGAACTACAACTTGAACTTTACCTAACAAATGCAAACGATGTAACGTAATCATTTATATCCTCATATTGATCTGAAATTTAAAAAAAAAAAAAACTCTATTCAAAAAACTTTGACACGATTGCTTTTTAGCTTCCTTCTTAGATTGGAACACTCTGCCTGCCCTCCTCCAACATACACTCAAACAGTGGGACAGGACTTGGAGCATGCCAGCTGAAAATAAAGCAGGACTGACAATTGTTTCCTTCTCTAAACTCCATGAGAAATAGCCACATTGTCTGCTCCAAGCCTGTCCCCGCACAAAGCGAGCAGACTTACCCTCTCTTCTATTGGGACCTTTCCCTCTCCTAAAATCAAACTAACCAAAACTAGTGGAAATGTTCCAAAGTGATTTCCTCCTGGATATGGTCCAGGAAATCAGTGAAAAAGAAATAAACACCTTTAAAAAGAATAATGCAATTCTGCCTGTGTTGTATTTATCTTTAAGTGGTCTTGGAACAAAATCGTCTCCTTGAAAGGAAATGTAAGAAAATCTAATCAGGGTTTTGGGATTTAAACTCCCTGCGGCCACAGTTATTGATGACACGCCACTGAAGACCCAAATTTGTTGTTGTTTGTCTTCTTCAGACACATTTTTTTTACAAGCAAATTCCTTTGCTCATTCTTAAAATGTAGGGACATATAAGTGAAAAATTAAAGCGGAAAGTACCATTTCTCTCTTCTCGGGGAAACTAAATAGACATTTGTGGCTGTAATGTCTGAGATCTGGCAAAGCTATACCCTACATAGAAAAATAAATATTTGTAAGTTTCCAAGGAAGAACATTTGTAGAAGGCAATCAAGCTCACTTATCTGAGATGGAACTATTAAAGATTGGAATACATGGGCTTTTGTTTTGGTTTGGTTTGGGTATTTTTTTTTTTGTCTTGTCGTTTGTTTTGGTGCCCATGTGTATATATGAATGAAAGCCTTAAAAGAAGGGGATCAGAGTTCTAGAAAAGAGACTTTTGGAATAAGATGAAATAAATCCAGCTCTAGATGCAGCCAGATTTCTAAGCCTTATTCCAATATAGCTTTCAGATTTTTAGTTTGTATCCCAGAAGGATCAGAGACAGCAGACTGAGGAAACAACCACTTTGAGAAGGACCATTAGATTTTCCACAATTGGGGACCATCCAAGATTACCCCAACATGAAATGTAGCTTATCAATATTTCTTCATTTCATTGCCACCACTCAGTCATTCTATCACTATCTTAGGATATATTCAGAAAATTGTTTTATTACGATTTAAAGACCTACAGGATTTTTTGGCCACACAGTGGTTTAGAAGAGATGCCTAAGTTATCAAAAATTTATGAACATAATTTAGCAAACTAATAAATCTTAGTTTGGCAATCAAGAGGAATTGATACATCTGTCACATGCAGTATATTTTAAGCAATATCCTAGTATAATTACTACTAGTATTTCTGATTCAAACAAATGTATTGTACAAGTAGTGTGTGTTAGGCATGTTTTACGTGGTGGACATGGACTATTTCTAATTCTGACAACTCTGAGATAGTTATTATTAGCCTCATTCAATAATTTAGGAACTTGTGATTCCTAGGGTTAATTAATTTGTCTAAGGTCAAACAGCTATTAAGCTCAAGAGCTGTGGTTTAAATCAAAGTACATGTGAAATGCATATTTTTACAGAGAGTTAAATGCTTATAGGTTGGATTAATTTTTCATCTGTAGGTGAAGCACCTCCTCACATTGCTTAAGATGAGATTATCAATTTTAATGGCTCACATACTTTAAACCTCATCAGGTATTATTTTTAGTACTGGCTAATTTGAGTAACTGCTCATTATCTGGCTATACGTTTTTTGCTTAACCCAGCAGACTGGGTACATAAATGTAATCTTGTTTCATTTCGTGTTTGAGAATTAGACTCTTTCCCTTCACTATTCTTTGTTAAGGACTTTTTAAAAAAGATTATCGAGGTGTTTTCAGAGAGGTACCATCATGTAACTGGAATTGAGGCAATCTCACTAAGCAGAATTATAAAATAGCTAGCTTGTAACCTTCTCCTGTGAAGCTCCATCTTCCAAACAATATCGTAAGCCTAAATTCCAAATCCTAGATCTTTTTTAACTTAATGATTAACTACCAGCCCTTAGCCACCTACCCCTCCTCCCATGCCTTGAGACTATGCCTTTTATCTTTTAAACTTTAATATCCCCTTCTCTCACGACACCTCCAGCTGTACAACTACCGTATATCATTCTCAATAAACAAATTCATAAATTTCCAGTTTCTGGGTTGCCAAGTATTTATTCAAGTGTAATAGACCCATTTGGCTCTTCTTTCTCTTATATCTATATTGTAATATGTGACTTGAGCATCTGAAGGGACCTGTCACAAATATCTTGCATTTTCTTTCACCTTTTTTTTTTTTTTCACTTGCACCTCAAGCAAAACTCCAACCATGGATCCTTGGGATCAATAATACGTTCCCTCCCCCCTTCTTTTTTAACTAAGAATCTTCAAATTACGGAATGTTAATTAGAACTAAACAAACATTTAGATTGGTTACAGTAAAACTATAATATGTTCCAATGACAGTCTTAGCTAGGCACATCAGTCCTGTCACTTCTTATTCATCTCATTGTTTTGTTCCTTTCCTTTATCCCAGAATTCACCTCTCCTCTCAAGAAATTTCAATTTCCAGTCTCTCTTTTAGATGACAACCTAAAATCATGCTCTCTGTAATTTTATTTTGTTTTTCACATGAAGTAAATCTATGGTTGACCTTTGAACAATGCAGGGGCACCAAACTCTTAGCTCCTCATGCAGTTAAAAATCCATGTATAACTTGTGACTCCTCCAAACTTAAATACATATAGCCTACTGTTGACCAGAAGTCTTAGATATGTTAGAATGTTATAAATAACATAAACAATTGACTAACATATTTACAATTACACTAGGGAGCTTTAAGATGACTGACTAGATGCATCTGGTAATCATGTCTTCCATAGAGAGGAACCAAAATTAGCAAGGAGATGATCACATTTTGAATAGATTGTCTAATAGAGGAGAGTAGAATTTAATAGAGAAGTGATAGAAAACACAGAAAGCAAGGAAGAATAGGCAAAAAAAGGAAGCCAGCCCATTTGTCTTGAATTGACGAGGAGCCTGGAGACTTTCCCTAAAGTGAGAAAAAGCAAAGTAAGAGACCTTAATTGCCCACAGACTACTGCAATACTATCCATGGAAGAGCCCCTGACACTTCAGGTCCTGAGACTACCATAGAGAGCTACTGGGAGTCAATGTGACAGCATTATTCCAGGGACAGAGTCTTAAGAAGCTGCAGCAGAGTGTCATTTAGAGAGCCCCTGCATCCCTGGAGGGGATGATATCCCCGTGATATTCCTCACCTTTCAGCCACTTCCGGCCACTACCTGCAGCAATCTCACACCCCTCCACCAGAGGAAAGCTATACACTTTTGTGTACCCCAATGACAAATTCCACCCAGCAGCAGGGCCACAAACTACAGCCAATTCATTCCCTTGCTTAGTGCTCTACTGGTGGCTTGGGAATCATTCTGTCCCTGCCTATCATGGTTAGCACATGCATGCACCACCAGGAAGACTGAGGCAGGACTACTCAGCATGGCTCCACCCACCCCAGTACCTTAGCATGCTGTCCAGTGTCCTCAAAATTACCAGTTCACCACCATTAGTATCTGACCACTTCTCTTGGGCTCTGAGATCAGGCCCACTAAACCTGCTACTATCACCACAGCTGGAACTCACTATACACACCAACTGAGAGCTTGAGGACTGGCTCACCCAGGCAATTGCATCCACCAACAACAACACAGAACTCTTGGATCTCAGAGAGTAGTCCTACCACTGCAACTGCCATTGTCCATGTCATCCCTAGTCTTCAGGGGATAAAGAATATGCCTTCCACCTGGTTGACTGCTACCATTCCTGGCACCTGAGCAAGCCATCTGGAGGCCAAAGAATTAGTCTGCCTGTATTCACTCACACCAGTATCAGCACAAGTAAGGAAAGGCATACTCAGTACACTGTTGCCACCACTGGGGCCTAAATACTGGCCCAAGTAGCATCCCAGTTTGCAGCAAAATTTAACACAGCCTCCACTACTAATTACATCCTAAGCCACCAAGGAAATCATAAACACCAGTGAAGCTATTCATAGCCTAAGAAATCGTACAGAGTCTATGCTACTGCACAACCCAAAATCAAAGTCATAGTGCCCTATACAACCAACATTATAGCTAAATCTTTAAAAAAATGTTCTCTCTTAAAAAAACAAGTTTAAAATATTGGTAAAAGTGACTATTATATCAGATGCATGTGTACTTAAGACACAGGAAGAATGAAAAAGCCAGAAAATAGGATCTTTAAAGTATCACAGTAATTCTCCAATAATATATCCTAATCAAAAAAAATTTATGCAATCCCAGATAAAGCATTCAAAATAATGATTTGTGAAGAAGCTCAATGAGATACAATACTGGGAAACAACAGAAGATATGAATAAGAAATTAGAAAAAACAATTCAGAACATGAATAAGAAATTTACCACGGAAATATAGATCATAAAAAAGAACAAAACAGAAATTCTGAAGCTAAAGAATACACTGAATAAAATACAAAAGACATTTGAAAACTTCAACAATAGAGTAGATTAAGCAAAGGAAAGAATCTCAAAACTGATTGAAAATGTCTCCTCTACAGCACATTGTATTCAAACTGTCAAAAGTCAAGGACAAATAGAATTTGAAAAACAGTGAGAGAAAAGTATCTTATCACTTATAAAGGAACTCCCATCAGATTACCATTACATTTCTCAGCAGAAAACTTACAGGCCAGGAAAGAATGGAATGATTTATTCAAAATGCCAAAAGACAAATTACTTCTAGCCTAAGATACTATATCCAGCAAAGTTATATTTTATAAATACAGAAGAAATAAAGTACTTTCCAGGCAAGGAAAAGTTACAAACTCCAAAATACTGATGAGACAAATTGAAGAAGACACAAACAACTGGAAATATATCCCATGATCATGAATCAGAAGATTGAAATTGTTAAAATGAATCCAGAAATAAATCCATGCATTTGTAATGAACTAATTGTTCACAAAGACGTCTATAACATATATTGATGAAAGGACACCTCCTTCAATAAATGGTGCTGGTAAAATTAGATAGCCATATGTGGAATAATGAAGTTGGATCTTTAATTCTCACCAAATACAAAAATCAACTCCAGACGAATTAAAGACTTACATGTAAGACTCAAAATTATAAAACTACTAGAAAAGAGCATAATAAAAACAATTTATGACATTGCTCTAGGTAACAATTTTACAGTTAAGACCTCAAAAATACAGACAATAGAAAGAAAATTAGACAAATGGGACTACATAAACTAAAATCTTCTGCACAGTAAAGAAAACAACCAATAAAGTAAAAAACGATGATCTGATGAACATGAACAAAAATTGCAAACTATTCATTCAGTGGGGGAATAATATCAAGAATACACAAGGAACTTGAACAAATCAACAGTAAAAAATAATAATAATACTCCCACCAAAAATTGGACAAAGGCTAAGAATAAACATTTTCCCAAAGAAGACAAATGGCCAAATGTTTAAAACATGCATAACATCTCTAATCATTAGGTAAATGCAATCAAAATCACAATGAAGTATCATCTTACCCCAGTTAAAATGGCTATTCATAAAAATTCAAAAAAATCTTAACAGTTGTTGGTGAGGATGCAAAGAAGAGAATACTCTCTACATAGTTACTGGGAATGTAAATTAGTACAGATACTATGGAAAACAGTATGGAGATTTCTCAAAAAGCTAAAAAGAGAATTAGTATATCATTCAGCAATCCTACTACTGAATAATCATTCAAAGGAAAATAAATCATCATAACAAATGAATACCTGGACAATAGCAATGGTATAGAATCAACCTAAGTGTCCATTGGTGGATAAATATGTAAAGAACTGTGGATATGTAAACAATGGAATACTTTTTGACCATAAGAAAGGATAAAATCTTGTCACTTGGAACAATGTGGATGGAATTGGAGGTCATTATTTTTAAGCCAGACACAGAAAGATAAATATTTCATATTCTCACCAATATGTGGGAGCTAAAATTATTGATCTTATGGAGATAGAGACTGGAAAGACAGATACCAGAATCTGAGATGAGTGTGTAGGTGGGAGGGAGGAATGAAAAAGGTTGGGGCAGCACCTGTGGCTCATCGAGTAGGGTGTCAGTCCCATAGGTCCCATATACTGAAGGTGGCAGGTTCAAACCTGGCCTTGGCTGAATTGCAAAACAGAAAAATAGCCAGGTGTTGTGGCGGGCGCCTGTAGTCCCAGCTACTCAGGAGGCTGAGGCAAGAGAATGGCCTAAGCCCAAGAGTTGGAGGTTGCTGTGAACTGTGTGACTCCAGGGCACTCTACCGAGGGCAATAAAGTGAGACTCTGTCACTACAAAAAAAAAAAGTTGGTCAATAGGTACAAACATGGAGCTAGAGAGGGGATGTGAGGTTCAATGTCTGACAACACAGTGGGGTGTCTACGGTTAACAACCATACATCATACACTTCAAAATAGGCAGACGAGAGAACTTAGAATACTCCCAGAACATGGAAGTGATGGATAGTCCAAATACCCTGAACTGCTCATTAGACATTCTAAGCATGTAACAGAAATCACATGTCCTCCACAAATATGGCAAATATTATTATCAATCAAAAAATAAAAATAAGAAACAAGGCACTTATTGAGGAAGGTGTCTTAAGAACAACTTCTTTCTACTTAGAAAAAAGCTCTTATCAGTCCATCCTCCAAATAGCCTGCCGACCCCACCTGCTGAGCTCCCCTCAGCTCTGGCCTGGGTTTCCTCTGACCTGTGCCGTGCCTTACAAAGCCTTCTCAGCAAACAGGCATACTGAGGGTTAAATGTGTCCAGGAGGCACCCTGGACTCTGTCTCAAAGTATTTTTTAAAAAATAAAACACGAATTTGTGGAAAAAATGTAATGAACAATAAATAAATAGAAAACAAGAAACTTTAAAAAAATACACATTTAGTAATTTACATATACTACCTACTGTATTTTTACAGTATAGTAATTCAGAGAGAAGAAAATTTTATTAAGAAAATCATAAGGAAGAAAAAATATATGTACTATTTATTAAATGGGTGTGGATCATCATAAGTCTTCATCCTCCTCCTCATCACACTGGGTAGGCTGAAGGGGAGTGGGGAGTTGGTCTTACTGTCTCAGGGGTGGCAGAAATGCAGAGGTGGAAGGCGAAGCAGGGGCGTTAGGCACACTCAGTGTGTTGTAACTTTTGTTTATAAAAGGTCCTGTGTATTTATGAACTCGCACTGCTCAAATTCACGGTGCTCAAGCGTTAACTGTGCATTGTTGTCATCCTCAACCCTGTTTCTTGGTTAATCACGTTAGAGAAAAATGCCATCTGTCTAATACACCCATGACTCTTTCATCAGAGCCTTGATATCTAGACTTCTCATCTTTTAATATATTTTTTAGAGTCCTGTTTCCTCTCCCAGCTCATCCTTTTGCAACCTATAATCTTATCCAGGTCTCTACTTCATCTTCCAAAATAGCTTTCCCTTAACCATGCGTGCTCTTTCTGGTCCTGAATATCTTTGGTCTTCTCATACAAATATCTAAAGAATGCAAGCACACTTGTTGTTCCACCTTCTCACCTCACTTTTACTCAACTAACTCCAGTAACTTCCTTCTGTCACTGTCACACTCCCAAAGCGGCACTTTTTAAAGTCAGTAGAGATCTCCCAATTCCCACATCCCCCGAACTCCCCCCACACCATTAGACCTTGGTAACTGCATTCGTTACTTGGTTCTCCTTCTAGATATTCCTTACATCCTTGGTTTCTGTGATTCCCTAACTCATCTGGTTTTCCTTTTCTCCTACAAGAATTCCTATTTTGTCACTTTAAAAAATATATACGTTTTGACATATCTATAAATGCCTTTTTCTCCCAGGGCTCCATCATCACCTGCTCTTTTTATTCTCCCTCTCTGCATGGTTTTAACACCCATCTATATCATCTACCTTCCCATTTATACATCCTCGCACTCTCTCTATCCTACCTTTAGGTTCATATAGAAAAAGACAGTTTCACACAGTGGTTGAGAGACAATGTTCCTCAGCCAGATTGCCTAGTTTTCAATTCTGACTCCACTTCTTTGTCACTGTGAAATTCTGGGCTAATTATTCATTCCCCTGAGACTCTGTTTCCTCCTGTGTAAAATGGAGGTAATAGCAGTGTCTGTTCTGATATTTAGTAGATTAGTAGACAAAATGCTTAGACTAGAACCCGGTACAGGACAGTTCCTTTGATAGCATTAGACTGACCCACTACATCCTCCTTCTCATTTACAGTTCTCAAAAATAATTGTATATACTCAAATTGCATTGTCCTTCAAAGGAATTATTAGTCTATTTTTTTAAAAACATGAGGATAAATATATTTGGCAGGTAATATTCATGATAACCTACTCTTCTTATTTTTTTTATTATCTCTTAGTTTTAAACTAGAAATTAAAACTTTTTTTCATACACTAAAAAAAATAAAAATAAAAACATGAAAAAAAACCTGTAGAATGGGAAAGTAAGATCCTGGGGTAGGGAAGGACTGGCTGGAAAGCTCAGGCTCTGTTTTATTTCTCCCTTAGAAACAGGGTGTTCTCTGTGGCTTGAGCCCAGTGTGTCAAGGTTCCCTGAGGTTTATAAACTATAGAATGCTTGGTTACATACAGAAGAACTAAGCTCAGCAATAGCATTTCTAGACATATATGTTTAAATGCCTCACAGTTACTTCACATTTCAAATGTTCAAAACTCACCCCATTCTCTTTCCATCTCAGCCACCATCTATTCACTCATCCAAAATGGAAAGCTGGGAGGCCTCGCTTTCTCCCTGAAGCTCACCACTGTTCTAATCAATCTCCAGATTCACTGTTTTCTTGTCTGACATTTTATCTGATTCTTTTTGTTTATTTTACAAACTGATCCTTCTTTGTATGGTCATCAATGTTAGCATATCTCAAGAATTGTCCTAGGCCACCTTCTGTTCTCATTCTACATTCTTTCTTCAGTAAATTCCAGCCCAAGACACAACTTTAATCACTTAATGCAGACACTTTCCAAATTTCTCTTTTCAGACCATTCTATTCCTTCTGAACACCAAATGTCCACCTACCTAGTTGATTTGGATATCCTAAATGTATCTCAAGCTTCTATATTAAATATGGTTCTTCCTATAATCTCCTTGTCATTGACTGGTGCCAAAATACATCATTTTCCACAAGACAGATACTTATCCACCATTCTTGACCACTGCAACTTCTCCAAAATCTAAACAACTGTCATTTTTTTCCTAGAAAAGACTATCTCTCAGATATATCTATTTCTCCCCATTGTCATCCCTGTCAATATAGACCAAGCTGACATCCCGCCTCAGCCAAACCACTGGATTGTTTTCTATAAGATTCCCTGTGTTCTCACTTTCCCTTTTCCAATTTATTCTTCAAAAAGAGAGGCTTATAGACAAGGCCAGAAGGCCTTTCCGAAGGCCAGAAGTGTTTGAAGCTAATGATGACTCTCCAGAACCTCCCCATTATGTATTGTCTGGTATCTTCTTCACTCTAGCTTTACGAGGTCTCCTTGTCTACATTTCAGTTTCCCTAAAATCCATCCTCCACACAAGTGATCTACACTGAGTAGAATATTAACAAATTCTCTTCCCTACATAAAATTCCAGCTGGTTCTTATCTCTAGGGATAAATTCTGAAATTTTTAAGATGGCCTATGAAGTTATCCATTTCCCCTGTTGGCTACCTGGCTAGCCTTATTATTCATCATTCTCTGGCTGACATTTCATGATGCAATAGTATTATAAAACTTGAAGTTGCTGAACTGCAGCAAGCTACTTTAATTTTTGGCTTTTGGTGTGGGTTGCTTTCTAGGCCTGGAATTCCTGAGTTACTCTCCTTGTCTAATCACCAGTTAACACTAAAAAGTCACCTCCGATATCATATATCTTAAGAGATGTTTTCCTAGTTTTCCAACCATGGGTTAAATACTCATCTTTACTGTCCCCATAAGTACTTACTATATATTTTTTCTTCCCACAATATTTTTAAAATCATATGTTTCTAATTTGGTCTCCACCAACAGACCATCAATGCCTTAAGAGTGAAGAGAGATTTTATTTTTGTGTCTTCCAAGTTCTTTATACAACTCTTGGCACAAGGTAGATATGCTCAGTAAATGTTTGCTAAATAAATAAATAACTTAACGAATGAAGAGGGTTAGTTTGAAGCCTCTCGACACTTCAGAATCTCCTACTATGTGCATCTGCAACTCAAAATGAAGTGGGACAGAAGTAAAGTAGAAAACATCTGTTTGACTTTCCCCCCTCTTAAGATATTCAAAACCATTCCTTCCAACAAATCTGTTTTCCATTTGGCTTCTCAATGGGGCCAATTAGATGATGTAACTTACCAAACATAGACTAGAGTAAAAGTAACATGACAAAGAAGAGGAAAGTAACATGTGCAAGGCTCAATAATCTGAGCTGGACACCGCCTTTCACCTGTCTGTCAAGCTGTGTTTTAATTTAAAAAGTAATTTTGTTGGTCTGTTATTTATATTCACATAAATAAACAACAGTGATAGAACAGACAAAAGGCATACAAGATGTTCTTAATCTCCAAAGAATTGATTGCCGTTTTGCCTAAATAAATTAAAGGAATACTCTAAAGAGCTAAATATAAAATAAAAGGGTCAGGAAATTAAGAAAAAGGAAAATATAAGAAAGCAAAAAAGTTAGCTTTGCACAGCTGGAGGATACTTTCCTACCAGTTTATGCTCTGGTTTGCATAAGGGAGTATCCTTGACAATTTCAATGATATAGTCAAGCCACTTATCAGGTATTATCTACATGTGAAGAAGCGATCATAAAAAGCTTTTCTTTTGTATAGAGCCAGAATAAAGTAGAGAATCACAAATAACATTCTTTCTTTTACAGAGCAGAAGCAATGATACTGAAAGGCCATAGTTTGAAGTTCAAATGTAGTCCTGAAAGGAAGACTATAAAACCAGAGATTCCCCCAAGAGTGGTAAATCTATTAGGGAAAATAATGCATCACCTAGGAAGTAAATACATTTTCATCCCACCAATAAAAACACTTTGGATAGGCAGAGGAAAAACTAATCCCAGGGGTATTTTTTTCCTTTATAGAAATTCCATTTGTGTTAAATAATGAAAGAGTCAAAGATCAAGTTTAAATGTCTAATTCTATATAAAGCATCTAATTTTATAAGCCAAAAATAAGGCTTTTATAAAATACTTTCTTTGTACTTATTTTACTATTTCCACAAAGGAAACTCATATTTGATTCTTTATTTTCTTTTATAATAACCTTGAGAGATGATATAAGATAAAAGTGATGAAAGCTACTAAGCCTTTAGAAGTCTTATTTTAAATAGTTTTTCATCAGCTTCCACATAGCCATACAAATGGCCTTTTGATAAAATAATTATTACCTATGTGAATAGATTTGCTACAGAAATCCTATGATCAGTCCTGAAAATGAAGAATTCATTTATGTTTATCTAGATATACTCGGATACACTGGACTTTTTAAAAATTGTCCATGCAGTTTTATTAGAATGTCATTTCATTTTACTCCTAACAGTAAAAGTAACAGAAGGGCTGATTTGCAGCTTTCCATGGTTAGGTCACTCTTATTTTGGTATGATGGCACTCCAACCAGTCCCTAAATTGCTAAGAGTTGGGTGAAGTCAAAAGACAGCAGTGAGGGCATGAGTATGTGCGTGAGCTTTTGCCTTTGCCTACATTCTCCAAGGCAACTATTAATCAACGTTACAAATAATTTTTTAAATGTCATGTAACACTTATCAATTCCATGAGTTTACCAAAATGAGAAGCAACTAGATAAAAATTGGAAATGAAATATTGTAACTATATATCCACACATATTTTTCACTCATAATTTTCATCAGAGCATAAGTTGAAGAAGGACACAAGGGTGACACGATCCCTAAGAGACGTGTAGTATGGTGGCCAAAAGAGCTAACGTGACATGGGAGTGAACGGTACCATCAAGGCCAACACAAGGGTGGTGACAGAACTTGACTACTATCTGCAGAAGTGTTATGCTCAGCTCCAGGTAACATTTATAGGAGGAAAATAGAGACTAGGAAGTATACCAGGAGGGGAATCACCAAAGCAAAAAAGAGAGTCTCAATCCTGTTATTTCAGAAAGAATATAAGTATTCACCTAGAAAATAAGATGGACGACTGCCCTCAAATATTTGAAAAATTATGATACGGAGTAAAGATTAGATATATTTGTTACAGTTCAACGAGGTGTAACCAGGATCCAAATACAAAAATGACAAGGTGACGTAGTTCACTTCATCTGTTTTTTAACACATTCTAATATAATAGAAATAAGAGGGTCTGCTGATGGGGGCAATGGGATAATTTAAGTATCAAACCAATTGCCATTTTGGTTTATCCATCGGAAGAGCTCTCTCAGACTGTTAGAAAGATTAGAAGAAATTGAGCCAGCAAAGTTGTTAACATAGTATTTTACACACAGAAATGACTCAATAAATATTTTCCAGCAGAGCTACTAACAGTGGGAGCGGTGGCAGCAGTAAAAACAAATTATATTTAACTGAGAAATTCCATGATTTACACATCAACAAAAAGGAGTGAATTTATTTTACATTATGACACTATCTAAACATGGTAAACAGACTTGAGGTTTTTATTTACTGCCATGTCAAGTTTTTAAAAAAATGATTTTCTTTTTTTTTTTTTTTTGCTCTGGGATATATACAATGAACACCTGAGTACTACATAAGTTTTACATAAAAAGTCATGAAATTAGTGAAAGGACTTTGCCATTTATCCAAACATAATTAAGAGTAAGCATGATTCTATAGAAACTCCCATTCCTAACATGTGATTTCCAAAAATCTTAAAGTATTAGGTTTCAAAACTTCTTCACCATTCGCCTGAAATGGTGAATTTTTAATAGGAAGTATAGATGTGTCAGTATCTCACAGGCTAAGCCGAGAATGAAGCTTGAAAGTACTCCCCAGCTGATTTTGACACACTCCCATTCCCGCTACTAACTTGTGGAAACAACTGATTCAAATTATCCACTCCCCAGTGGGAAGCTGGAATCAAGGACTAAATTCATTACATACTGAATTATGGGAATTTGTGATTCAGGTGAATTAAACCTTTTGCTTTTAAAATTGATTTTATTTATTGTTAGGAACTTTGTATATCTCTTATCTTTTTAGACTGTGGGAAGAAAACCCAGTTTTGATTGACTACCTGACTGCCTGCAGTGTACCCAGCATTGGGCACTGGGCTTCATATGCACAACTCACCCAGTCTTATGAGCGATTCCATCCCTTGGCTGTAGGTGGCACTATCCCATTTTAAGGATGAATACACAGAGTCTCAGAATGATTGATTTTCCCAAGGTCATGTACCTAATCCATGGTAGACTTGGATTGAAGCCTGGGTCTATTAGATGACAAAGCTAACTTCACAGCACCAACCTGCACAGTATGCACGGAATTCAGAAGAGGCCCTGGAGCCTGCAATTTTACTAAGATCACAAAACTCATAAAATAGAGTGTCACCGAGCAAAATTCACTGGCATCAGGGTTACTGCACTAAATTCCTCCAAAAAAATTAATGTGTCACTTAAAATATTCCCTCATAGTAAATTTTTACTGAGAAGGTTATTTATTCCCCTTATTGTTGAATTTTTTTTTTTTTTTTGTAGCGACAGAGTCTCACTTTATCGCTCTCAGTAGAGTGCCGTGGTGTCACACAGCTCACAGCAACCTCCAACTCCTGGGCTTCGGCTATTCTCTTGCCTCAGCCTCCAGAGTAGCTGGGACTACAGGCGCCTGCCACAATGTGCGGCTATTTTTTGTTGCAAAAAATGGAAGGTTTCATGAATTTGCATCTCATCCTTGCACAGGAGCCATGCTGATCTTCTCTGTATCATTCTAATTTTAGTATATGTGCTTCCAAAATGAGCACTATTGTTGAATTTTTGGCAGAAGTTCTTTATAGTATTGAAAACTGGAGTCCATGTCAGGTCATCCAAGAAATTCCCCAAATGGCAAATAATCATAAGCAAAATTCAATATTATCACAGGTTTTTCACAGAACATTTAGTAATCTTAATCCAGCAAAAGGTTGTAATTAACAGATAAGAAGTTCAGTAAATGAATATGGAGTGTCCTGACATTGGAATTGGGCACTGATCACTGTTGGCTCTACAGGCTCTCTCCTTGCCTAGAAATTCTGACACCACATTTATCACTTGCTCTATTTTTAGAATTTTAATGAGCAGATCACCAAGCCTTTCCTCATTAATTTAGGGTGTAAGAAAACATTATTTACAGAGATAATAGCAGTTTAAAATAGTCCATTCCCAAATTTGGTAGGAAAAAAATACATGCAGCCACAACAATATATTTTCTTTGTAATGAACAGGTTTGTCCTTATTTAACAGGTAAGTTTTTGACATTTGTTCTCTTAGAATCTTCCATTGTTATGTGTGTGTATATATATACATATATATGCACAAACCTGTGTATATATATTTATATGTATATATAAAAAATTGATCCTAATTTGTGTTTATATATAAAAACAAGGACAAAAAATGTATCTAAAAAATGTACCTAATGTTTAATATTTTTCTATTCTTTCAAATTAATAATTATTGTTAATCTTAAGGTCTGTGCTATTTTTTAAAAAAGGCATTTTAAGTCTGACTTGGTTTAGCTATACTATTACGAATTATAATTACATGAATACTTAAATACAGACTGTTCATAAAGTTCATGTGCAATTTCAAAGTCGTCGTTGCACACGAACTTTATGGACTCCGGGTATATTTGAAGGGTCAAATCCTGAACTTAAATTACCCCAATACATGCAACTATTATTAACTTTAGGAATATTAAAACATTGTAGGGAAAAATCTAATCATTTCTCTTCATGTGGCTCAATTTTGAACAATAGTATACAAAGTCAGAATAATGTAAAAGACAAGTATTGATCTAAACAATCTATACAACCATATTGAGAGGATGAGGAAAAGAAAATGTGAGTGTGGAACAAGTAGCCTAAGGGAGAAAAATCATTGTCTAGTAATAGGAAGTCCATAATAATGTCAGGTCTTGAAAAGAAAGATCAAGAACCAATATGAGCATGTAATCAAAAATCACCAAAAAAAAAAAAAAATCTTCCAGGGAATGAGGAGATATAAATAGGAGGGTAGAAAGTTTGTTGCAAGCCTGTCAGTAATATTTGAGATTCTAAACTATGTGCATGTCTATTTCTTTGTTAAAAGTGAAACTGATACATAAAACAAAAAGACATCAAATAAGTAGACACCTTGCAAAGGTTATATATACCTAAATGACCTTGAACTTTCTCACTCTCATTTTCCTTATAACAATGGGGTTGAGATTTTCGGAAGATGGCGGCGGTGACAGTCCGGTAGTTCATCACTCTCCAGTCAGCAGGTTGAGAGGGAGGGAGTACTGGACCTTTTGCCGTGTGAATTGTCGGAGTGGATGAGCACTTGGCAACGCACAGCGATTTGGTGGATTGTTGTGTTTGAAATATAGTTCATAACCGCGGAAACTGCTGTAAACTGTTTCCCCCTGAA